>WWET01001311.1:357151-368379 GCA_011038615.1 Limnodynastes dumerilii | reverse complement strand
AGGAATGAGAGAAGCATGTGAGGGTAATATCTAAGTATATGGAACAATATGTTTGTGACATATTAAGTTTTATTAATAATGTTAAATGTATGTCCTTCAAGTAGGTCTTAATGGGTCTCAAAACAGCTCCATAGGCTTATATTGGGCAAATTGGGGCAATTTAAACCCTAATATAGAGATATAAAGCATTATATATTAGGATTATATTATAGGGGTTTTACTGTCACTAGGATGCAGTGTGTATTGTAAGTTCTCACTAGGGTGCGGTCTATATTGTATGGTGGTTAGTGGCGTCATAAGAGGAATACGAGAGTGCGGACTGCACCAGGTGACTGATTACACTATATTTGAACTGAGAAGATTATCTATGGCCTGGTATGGAAGGAGGTCCATGTGGGGGGGAGGGGTTACACCATGAGTTACTGCACCCCCTTTATCCCCTGTCTTACAGGTAAGATATTGTATATTCAATATATTTCTGAACCTCGTGGTGAATGAAGGACTAACAAAGGCTATTAGGAAATTAAGATGTAGTATTGTGACATAGACAAAAGCAAAGAGTCGGTGCACATTTGCTTACTTAAGGCATTAAGAGCTATCGGGCACACCAGGTTAAAGTATACACAGGGGAGATGAGAATGGAAAATGATTTGGAGGTCGGACTGCCAATCAAAAGATCCATTTAGCACATTGCTAAAGTGACCAGAGTTGTACTGAACAATCAGGGCCCGATTCAATTGGCGACATTATTTTAAAAAAATTTGCGAAGGAAAAAATATGACGCTATCGCCGGTCATTTAGCGTAAAAAATATGCAAATTCAATCGTTTTTTTATCGCTGCAAAAAACGAGAAATTTAACGCAATTTAAAAAAAAAAAACTTTTTTGAACGTCGCAACTCACTTACTTCTAGCAGGAAGTGCCTGGCACTAATGACAGGTTCACTATCATTGGCCAGTGTCTGAAATATCGTTCTCATGATATTTCAGACACTGGTCAATAACCTGGCCATTAGCGCCGGGCATTTCCTACTAGAAGGAAGTGAGTTGCGGTGTTCAAAAAAGGAAGGTGTTTTTTTTTTACCAAGACATCTGCGCAGCGTCCCCTGGCTGGCAGGGCATGCATGGGAATGCTGATGCTTGTAGTTCTACAAGGATAGAGGGCACGCTAGCGTAAGTATGCAGCGTAGTAAAAGCATAGCTCTGGGTCAGACCCTATATGATTAATATAATGTGAATATTTTAGGGTAACAACGATGCACAAGCATAACAGAAAAGAAGCAGAAAAAGCAGGATTTGTATTTTTAAATTACTTCTATTAATTATTCAATTTTACTGCATAATTTATTGCTTCTAACATTCACAGTTTTTTTTTATAAATAAAAAAAGTTCATAAAATAGATATAATGTGAATAATGCATTAACCCCTTTATTGTGAGTGCTGCCATTCAAGTACACACGTATCTTTTCTTTCTTTTGCATACTGTAATTACTAGTGTGTTGGAATTGCATTATATGTGTATGTACAAAATATAATTCTTTCACAAATATATATAGGAGGTTTCTCTTTTTCGGACCATCTTTGCTGTATTTTTAAAAAGCATTTTCTCTGCCTTTTGATTTGTAAAATGTTGATCAGCACTAATTCTTCACATAACACTGCCCCCCATAAGTTGCTATGAGTTCGAAAATGAAGACAGCCTTTAGTTATTTAATAAAAAACAAAAAACTAATGAATTTGCTAGTATTGCCTGTGGTTAAGGGTTTTATTAAAACACACATATGTCAGTTCTATTAACAGCTACAGTGAATTTAAAGAGAATCTGTCAATTGCTTCAACATACTGTATGATGGTATTTTAACCATTTGAAACAGAAGGCATGAAACTCTTCGAGAACTTGATGCCTTCCCCTTATCCAAAAAAAAAAAAAAAAACTATTTTATGTTAGTGACTTGTTGAGCAACCAATAAGCCTTCTCTCCATAAGTTGCTATGAGTGTGAGCTGTTCTTTGAATTCATTACGATATTTCAGACACTGAAATATCGTTCTCACGATATTTGAGACACTGTCTAAAGGGTATAAATATACCCCAATGACAGTGACACTGTCATTAACGTTGGGATGTCCTGCTTGCAGGATATGGTTTGCATCGTCTCTTAAGGGTTTTTTATTTTCCAAGACACCCCCCAGGATTAAAAGCTTACAAGACTGGACCACAGCAGAGCAGGTAAGTATGTTTTAAATTTATTTTTAATGTACTTTTGTGAATTTTTTGGACATTTGGACATATTGAACTTTATAGTTAGTGGACATTTATGATGGGGACAGTTGTAAATATTGATTATTGTGGTATGTACTGTTTAATTAATTCTGAGGGGTACAGTTGCTATATTGTTTATTGGGGTATGCACTGGTTAATTTATTGTGCGGGGTACATTTGATATTTTGGATTATTTTGGATGCACTGGTTAATTTATTCTGTGGGGTACAGTTGATATTTTGGATTATGTTGGATGCACTGGTTAATTTTTGCTGAGGGGTACAGTTGGTATTTTGGTTTATTGGGCACACTATGGTTACTGTATTAAGCTGTGGGCAATTTTTACAGCGCGGTGGGCTGTGGCTGGCAGGGCATGCTGGCGATAGCAGTTCTACTAGCGCAAACATGCCTTTTCATTTGTAGGCATGCTTGCACTTGTAGTTCTACTTGCGGCAGCATGCCCTGTCGGGCCGTACTTTATTTATTTATTTTTTTATATAGGTTGCGGCGGCGGAAGAGGTTTATTTTTTTAAATGGTTAAAAAAAAAAACTACAGTTGAAGCAATTAAGGCTCTGGCTGTTTTTTTACAGTGCGGATGCGCCTTGCGCATACTACTCTGAACAGCACCCTACGTGCTATTCAGAGTAGGCCATAGGATGCACGAAAGCTCATCCTTGAATAGCCCGTATGCAAATTAGTTGGCGCGATTCCGTCTCACGCATAGCCGGAACTCTGAATTCCGGTCCAAAGAGAGGAAAGTTACACCTGGGCAAAACCATGCTGATATCAGGTGGAGTCAAATTAATTTTATTCTATGCATGCAGGGAGAATATTTTGCTTTTGATTATTGCATACAGATACTGACCAGCTTCACTATTACACTGTTATCTAGATTTGGGCTAGGAAACATCACATTTTAGCTATAATGGAAAGAATTGGTGGCGCTCTGAGTAAAAAAATAGAATATTTCATTCACAAGAATAAAATTAAAATCAACAATAATACATATCAACATTTGTTAATTTGGAACTTGCATGCTAAAAAACACTCTAAATAGAGAAAAAAACATTTATTTAGAGTGTTTTTTTTAGCATGCAAGTTCCTAGTGAACAAATGTTGATATGTATTATTGTCCATTTTAATTTTGTTCTTGTGAATTAAATATTCTATTTTTATTCTTTCTGTCTTTTTCTTTTGGGTTTAAGTCATCCCAGGTTGACAGCTAGAGTAAATTATAGAATTAACTTGTCTGGGTTATTTATCAATTGTCTCCCATTATAACTTTGAGCACTGAAATCCAAACGTTCCAGTTTGGTAATTTTCTATATACATTTTAGCTATAATACTGTTTGCAACAGATGAAATATCACTCCCCTGAAATCAACATGGTTTAGCCCAGGTGTAACTAAGTTCATGCACTTAACAAGGTCTGGATCCAGCCCAATGTGCTTAATACTTTTACACTGGTGATTCAAGGCTCCCATCTATCTATGATAACCCTGAACCACCAATGTAAAAGTAGTAATATTTGTTTTCATGCCTATGCTGCATGCTGCTACAGTATGTGACAGGAGTGTGTAAAATGTGACATGGAAGTATTGGTGGTGTGATTCATTCAAGGATTCTGTAATTGCTTATTTCTCTGATATTGTTCAGAATCTCTGAGTGCTGCATACCACAACTATCATCCTCCTATCACATTTTAAAATAAGAATCCTATAAACAGAAAATGGCAGAGTGCCCACTCACGCACCAAGTAGCCAGACGCACCTTAACGAAATAAAGAGACAGACACAAATTGCTTGGTTTAAAAGGAAACATAGAATTTATTGAATTGGGCCAAATTGTAATTATCGATTAACTTATGATTACTATGTATACGTCATCTAAAATAGAACTAGGTGGCACAATAGCAGATGGGATGTTCAGCAATACCTTCTTACTAACAGAGGTCATCCACCTTGACCTCGGTGCCCCCGTCCGATCCTCCAGCCAGACACTTGACCCATCGAAACTTGACCACCCCAGCACCTGGAAGGTGGTCACCCAACAGGACCCATCCACCAGGGTGTGGTGTCCTTGCCCTAAGGGTTGTGCTGCTATTGGACTGGAACTACCCCTACAAACCCAAAATTTCCCCCATGCGCCATACCTCAATTTGCTGACCCCCCACAGCTACCACTCCACCATGTTCCGTCTACAAAGAAAAATGGTTAAAGACAACATAAACAACTCTAAGCTTTAAAGTTAGGGAGGGAGGGAAAATCTTCCTGAAGAATGATAACCTCCTATATAACAGCCCCATTTATACCCCACCCCACCCAGACCTAACTCCACCCCAACCTTGATCTGTACAACCCACCCTTCCCAAATAGTAAAATTGTTAACCCCTGACTGCCATGTACTTAAGTGCAGCATCTGCCTGCTTTTTATGGCCATGCGGCCTTATGGGGTCCTTGGTTTTTTTACTTACCATGGAGCAGAAGGCACTGTCAGCTCATCCAGACTTTGGATCAGCCTCCCAGAACCACACTGGCTCATCAGCGACCATGGAAGAGGTAAGTTTTCTTAAATGCTGAAACTGCATGAGCCAGGATCATTGCGACTAGTGTTGATCCTGGCTTCATAGATGGATCAAAATGTGTTAATCCATATAAATAGAACCGCTAGTTGCAATTGTTTCTAAAGACTGACTGTGCATTCTGTCAGGTTTGATTTTAGGGTCGTCATGGTGACCTGGCACCCGGTATTTGTGGAGTCCTTGTTTAAGTAATTGTACACATGTGGGTTTTTATAACATTTTATTATAGGTAATATATGATAAACACAAATATCTTTTCTGTATTTTTAAGACTGATACCAGTATTTTGTCCCATATTATGGAACACTATGGAGGAATATACATTTAAAATGATCTAGTCCTTTACATAACAGCACATATCTTTATGTATGTAATTATTATGCTGCTCTTGTTTATTGGCTTCAGCTGACTTCAGATGTCCTCTTTTATTTCCAATTAAGCAATGTAATATAAAGTCCTGTTTCTTATCTACTTGCTTTAGAATGTTGCATCTTGGTTTAGCAAAAGAATTTATGGTAATCTTACAACTTTATATTCCTGATTTGTTTTTCCTATTATTCAATAAACAGATGCTTTGTCTGAACTGTATCCAAGTAGAACATGTGCCACAGTTCCAATGATCTGACCTGTAAAACAATGCCAATCACTCTAAGAGGAAGGACAGTGAAAACAATTTCTAAGCTTCCCCATGGAATGAATAATTTCAAGTTTGGCAACAATTTCCATGTAATCGTTGCCAAATTAAAAAGTAAATCTAACTTCATTTGCTTTTTAAGTAAAACAAATATTAAAATAAATTTTTTTTGTACAATCACATCCAAATGTTTAACACACGTAAACAAAAGAATGCAAATTGATTGATATAATTAAGCTATTACAAAAACAAATGTATTATACACAAATACAAAAAAGACACCCCAGCACTCTTGATTTTAAAGATAAAATGTTATGATTTGTGGCTGGGTAATTACAAGAGTGCTGGGATGTCTTTTTGTGTATTTGTATAAATTCCCCTTACCTTACAGCACCTGCTCCATATAACCATATAAATTGATTTGAGCAACCTCCATTTTCTGTATGTATATATATATATATATATATATTCAGACCCTCCAACATGACCCACTCCATTAGCTACAAAATACTCTGCTCCTCAGTTTCCAACTGTAAGTTACTATGGTAACCTCCTTTGTTTAAGAGACAAATGTTTTTTTTAAATATATCCGTTAAGTCATTTTACAAGGCGAGTGACAGTTGGAAGCTCAGATGCGGAGTATATTGTACCTAATGGAATGGGTCATGATTTATACATCCACATATACACACAGGGCCTGATTCAGAATTAAGAAGGTGCTTAAAATAAGAGAGGAAAGTCACTCCTGGGCTAAACCATGCTGATTGCAGGGGGAGTCAAGTTAATTGTATTCTTTGCATGCAGGAATATATCTTTGAATTTCTTACTGCACACAGATACTGACCAGCATTACTATCACACTGTTATTTAGACTTGGGATAGGAAACATCACCTCTCAACTCTAATACTGTTTGCAACAGATGAAATATGACTCCCCTGCAATCAACATGGTTTAGCCCAGGAGTAACTCATTTCAAGCACTTACTTAAGTCTGGATCCAGACCATTAATATTTCATTGTGTGTTTATTTGTGTTCTTTAACTCACTTCATTAGATTAATCCCTTATTTGTATGTTTGTTTTGCAGAAGGAATTAAGATCTGGAAAATATCTGAATGGTAACGTAATTCTGCCAATTATACACCTCATGTTTTACTCATTTGAAGAATGATTTAAACATGTATTAAGTCATGTAAAGGAGACATAACACAGTGATTCTGTCTGATGGGCAAAATGTTGACTTCTTACTAATTTATAAGAACAGAAGGTATTTAGGTAACTTGCTCCAAGGAAAAATAGCATAGAAGAAATAAGGTTTATTGCTCCGTTTAGAAATTGCAGTGATGACATCTAGTGTAAATACAAAACAATCTGGTGTGTATTCTGTCATGTAGCCAGCCTGTGAGGAGATATTTTCATATTAATGTTCATCAGTGCAAGTTTTGATTTATTAGACGTAGGACATAATGGCTAGAACATAATGAAAATGTGATTGCCTCTGCAACACATAATGAAATAATCAATTCATTCACAGCAAATACATGGTAATTGTACCATAAACAAGCAGCTCTATGACATATTTTTGCCCCTCAGAAATACAATTAGTGTCCCAGATTTTGACATTTTGGTTCTCTTCTAGGTATCCTTGACATACTGCAGTTTCATAGGTATTTATCATGATTATTCATAATTACAATCACAAAATAAAACACACTTTAATGACAAAAAAAGTTATCAGCAACTGAGAGCAGATGTTTCAGTAATTCCTGTTGTTATTACTGATGATGGATTAAATTGAATGATATGGGACCTGATCCAGAATGAAGTGCTTTATCCATACGTTAACCTCCATTGGGGAGTCTAGTGTACAGATATTGGTATCCAGAATTCTGCTCACAGGAGAACAGGGCACGCCCTCTGTACTTCTGCATGCGGATTGATTTCCATGGACAAAAGGGGTAGATTCAGACTTAAGTACGACAGCGAATTTACGCATGATGCATGCGTAAATTTGGATGTTTGTACTTACTGCGCATGCACACGGCAGATGTTATGCCACATAACTCTGATCGTACGTAACTTGTTCGTAACTACGCATGAAGGGGCGTGTCATCCCTACGTAAGTGGAAATACGCATCGTAGGCGGAGTGAGGCATTTAAATTGTACAGTATGGTCGGGGTTAGGCAGTTATGTTCGACAAGGCGACACAAACAACAGAGTTATGCAAGGAAAAGTTAAGGTAGGGTTTGAAACTCGTAATGCCGCCGCTACAATGATATAAATAAATAAATAATACCGGCCGATAGGGCATGCAGCTGCTTGTAGAACTACAAGCTACAGCATGCCCATGGATGCCAGGGCATGCTGGTGCTAGGTGAACCATAAGCACCAGCATGCCCTGCCAGCCTATGCCTGCTGCACTCCTCAAAAATGCCCCCAAAGTAATTATATTGCCTGGTATAAAATATTTTAAAAAAAGGCCAAGTATACATTAAAAATAAAAAAAAACATGCTTACCTGTTCTGATTGGGGTCCAGTCTTTTAAGATTTTAATCCGGTGGAGGGTTCTTGGCAAAAAAAAGCGAAACATCTAGGACGTCGCAACTCATGTCCTTCCAAGCAGGACATCCCGCTGCTAATGACAAGTTCACTGTCATTGGGGTATATTTATACCCTTTGGCAGTGTCAGAAATATGGTGATATTGGCATCCATGGGCATACTGCAGCATGCCCTGTTGGGCCGGTATTATTTATTTATTTTTCATATTGCAGCGAGGGGGGGGTTAATTTTTTTACTAATTAAAAAAAAAAAAAGGTAACAGGCTCCGACTGTTATTTATTTTTTATTTTTTAAACATACAGCAATTCAGAGGTGCACCTCTGAATATTACGTTTTAGCGGATCCGCCTTGCGCATCCGCTAAAACTCTGAATCAGGTCCCATGACATAAGAATTGGGCCTAACTTAATTTTATTATTATCAATTAATTATTTATTCAATTGACTAACTTTATCTACCTGTATTTGATGGGGGCAAAATAAGCAGAAGCATTGTAAAAAAAAATATATATTGACATCAAACATCTAAGGTAAAGACTCTTAACATGCAATTCCAGGCAATCCTCTTTAGCGTTCTCCTTCCACCTCGGCTCTACCCATGACCATGGGAAACAAGACCATCCAAGTAGAACGAATCTTCGCTCAGGCTGATCCTTAAATACGACTGAGCTCTGAAATAGCTCCATACATCGCCTCGGCTCACCCACCACCTGCGCCAAGAAAATATAATTAATATATATAATCCAACCACAAACAATGTCACTGCTTATCGCCATACCATAAAACATAGATAACCCCAAGCTTAACCAAAGGGAGGGAGGGAAAATTTCCAGGAGAAAAGGGGACGACTTCCTGTCAACTTACAATATTAAGACCAGCACCACTACTAACCATGCCTCCTGTCTTCCAACCTTCCAATCACCATTCCCAGGTGTGTGGCACAAGTCAGCCCACCCAGTGGGTTTAACAGCACTTGGGTTAAATTTAACCCCACGTTTACCTAACTGCACATGTGTGTGCCTGGACTCCGTGGTGACACCCCTTTCCCAACACAATTCCCAGAAATAAAGACCATGACACAAGAATTGGCCCTAACTTAATTTTATTATTATCAATTAATTAATTATTCAATTGGCTTTAACTTTATCTAAAAGACCACATATACGCAATCTACCTATCGAAACGATATGCAGATTACGTACAATAGCTACTACGCATGCGCAGTAGCTATTGTTCAGTGATTTACGTCCGTCTATGGAAGATGGACATAGTTCTGGATCCGGCCCAATAACTGTAATTTACGCAATTCGCTCCTGCAATTGTTTAATTTTATCCTGAGGTAGCCTGCACAAGCCTGCTACAGTATCTATCACAATGCCTAGGTAAGTAAGCCTAGTGATTGGGTCTTCGGTCTTATCTGAGGCAACGGGAACCCCCAAGGACTGAAATAAAGCCATAATAGAGAGAACAATATGTCGCTACACGTGGACAGCTCTGCCGGGCCGACCGGCAAAAAATTGTCTAGATAATGTGCAATGACGCAGTGGCCTGTACCTGCAACAATACATTAGTGCAAAAAATTACTAAAAGCCTCAAAATAAGCGCAAAATATAGAACAGCCCATGGGTAGGCATTTATCAATGTAAAACAAACCCTTAAATTTAAAACCCATGTATTTAAAGCTAGAGGGATGTAGGGGGAACAGCCGGAGCGCTGACTCTATGTCAATTTTACCTAAAAGGGCTCAGGGTCCAAACGAACGTATCATTTCCAGAGCATCCTCGAATGTTTGGTATACCACACTGGCTGCTGAGTCCGGTATACAGTCATTAACAGAGTGTCCATAAGGAAACGACATATGCTGTATTAAGCGATATTTCCCCGTGGTTTTCAAAAGTTTTTGGTCTGTAGTTGATTATGTTATTCCCAGTGCACTTTGAGAATACAGGGGTTGGTGACACACTTTTTGATGGTGGGCTGGGAATCTGAGGAATATTCCTGAATTGTCATCTAGGAATGGCAGTCAGTGACCACTAAGGAGAATGTTCTTTTTGTGTGTTGGTTCTTTGTGACCTGGGGTAGCACTGGGGGCTTATGGCTGTCCCATAAGGTTTGTATATTTTTGTATTTGTTTTCAGAGTTGATTGTATGCTGTGCTTTCCTGACACTAAATCTAAATACAAATCATTTCAATTGCAATTGTGTTTGGGAAATGTATTAAGTAAGGTATATTATCTACTGTTTGCAGATTTATGTATTATAAAGGTTAGATTTGTAGTTTTGGATGATATGCCAGAATTTCAGAAGAGTATTAAATTGTATATTTATCCATGATACTGGTATTATATTGGATTAACTCCTAATTTGGAGAGCTTGAATCCTGCGTGTGTTTTAACATTAGCTTTTGAGCTCTGGGGACCATGAGTCATTGTACCACTGTTTCATTAAATTCATTTATTGGGTCTTAGAAGTACTTCCTGTCCTCTGCAGCTTTCTGAGTAATATGGATGCACACAAAATGGAAGGCACTCTGAACACTTTCCCTTTTCTAAACAATAAAGGCATGCAAAAAAATTGTGACTCTATAAAGTCTTTTGTACAGTGACTTTTCTCTGTGAACGCTGAATAGCCTATTAAAAAGTGACCAGTAGGCTAGTAAAAAATCTTCCTATGTTATTCTTTCTGCTGCATTATTTCCTTGAATATCAGTATTGCAAAGTGTTTGAACTAGTCATACCTCTACAACTCTGTCCCCTTATTATTCTGGGGATGCTCTACAGGCTGCTAGTGGTTTCTGAGATCATATATTTAACACTATTCTAAGGTTTGCTCTGTGCTTATAACAGGGTTGCCAACTCTCCCGGAATGTCCAGGAGACTCCCGGAATCCTAGGAGACCTCCCGAACTCCCGGGAGAGCACCCTGTTCTCCCATAGCTGTGGTGTGCTGTATAAAAATGTCTGCTGCGCATGCGCCGGATAATGCCACCAGCTGTTCCCAACGCCAGTAGACACCAGCCATTGCGGAAAGTCGGAAGAGGAGTCTCAGGCATAAAGGTAAGTTTTGGGGGTGGGGGCTGGTGGCATATGATACGAGTACTTGGGGTCTGGTAACATATGATGGGAGTACTGAGGGGGGTCACTGGTGGCATATAATAGAAGTATTGGGGGAGGGTCTAGAGACATGATGAAAATA
>WWET01001311.1:339825-355074 GCA_011038615.1 Limnodynastes dumerilii | reverse complement strand
TCCTCCTTTTGGTCCACTTCGGTACTCCCCAGGTAAACCCGGAGTGTCCATATAGGAGTATCATAACAGTAGAAGGCTTTTTCTTTAAAAATACCCTTCTAGAGCTTGTTCACTCTGTCAATTTGTACATTGGTTGCCTCTGTTTTACCAACCCAAATACA
The DNA here is from genome assembly GCA_011038615.1 of Limnodynastes dumerilii. Classification (NCBI taxonomy): domain Eukaryota; kingdom Metazoa; phylum Chordata; class Amphibia; order Anura; family Limnodynastidae; genus Limnodynastes; species Limnodynastes dumerilii. The sequence goes on along the minus strand of WWET01001311.1, from coordinate 354,913 downwards.
AAATAATCTTACTAATTTACAAAGCCATTATTAAGACTGCATTCACCTACATAACCACATTTACCTCAAGATATATCCCAGCTTATTCTTCAAGATCTTTAAAGGATCTGCAAATCTCTTCTATACTTTATAAATACTTTGATGTTACAGGAATTCTCCCAGGTGCACCCACTCTCACTCTCTTCCTTGACCATTAAGACACTCTGAACTTTCAAGCGCTCCTTTAAAACTCACCTCTTCAGACAAGTTTACCAAATTCCTCACCAACTTTGCTATCCAGTTTCCATTTCTAGTACATGATTTACACAAACTTGAAAACTTTTTTCTTTCCATACTAAATTTACTCTTGTTTCTGCTACTAACAATGCTGTTTTATTAAATCATAGAGAACACTGCGTACTTTTAACATATAACCTGGCTGGTCCATTGTTTGATTAATAGCACTTCCCATTATGCACCAAACACCAATATCTTATCAGGTGTAAGCTTGTGAGTAGGGCCTTCTTATAAACCGGTTTGTTTTATAATGATAGTTTAACACAGGTGTGCCTTTCCCATTCAAATTTATTTTGATGAGGTGTAAATTTGATTATTTCGTGTATTACTCCTAACTCTAGAACATCCCAACTTTGTTTTTACAAATGAATCAAGAGAGAGAGATTGAAATCTGTTGTGGGAAATTCTCCAGGGATTGTGGTTTTATGTACACTAAAACTAATTTGTAGATTTTAAATATTAATATTAATCAAATTTAAAGATAGGTGTATCTGGCAAAAAGCCTTAAGTATTTTTATTTGGGTTCTGTGTAGCTCTACATAGAATTTTGAAATGTCACTAAAACACAAATGCATATATGAAGCAAAAAACCTGACAATGAAGCAGAAGGTTCAAATCTTAATTCCTGAATGGATGATTTCATAAATCTATTTAAAGCATAACATGGTGTAAAACATTATGTATAGCAGACAATAGAGAAGCTTGTTCTTCATGTTACCATATCCAAACAACATCTTTTAGAATACTTGTGGCAGTCATTTCTCTGTTTGGCTTTATAAATCACTTTTTGCAAGCAATTGTAAACATATACGAAATGTAAAATAAATCATAGTTTTTGCTATTTAAAATAAAAACAATATTAAGTTTGTGCTGGTTGTGTTCTAATTTAAAAAAAAAACACTCCAAAATAAATGGAAAGAATTGTAGCAATGATTTTGTTGCAAAGTGGTAGAAAATCACCTTGAGATAGCTACATCTATTAAGCATAAAAGAAAAATGTAAATAATAAAAGGAAACTTTGACAAGTCAATAACAATAATAATGAAATATTACATACAAGGCAACCTGGATAGCAAAAAATGTAAATTAAAATAAAAAAAAAACCCTGTTCATTTAAATTCTGTACAATAGTGGAAGACAAATGAAATTTATTTACAACAAAAGAATGGTTTCACAGCACTACAATGAAAAAACAAAGCAGCCTCCTTGACAATGGTAACGTAACGACCTCAACCAAAGAAATATCAGCCATGCACGCAAAAGGCAATAGTTGTGGCAGCTGATCGTTGTATTTACTAAGTATTGGCATGGATTTTAACAATTCACACCAATACGATGTATAACGCCATCTGAAGATGGTGTTAGTGGAAGTATTTCATTGATATCCCTATATACCCTCCTTTTCTCACCCTAATAGCTGTTATTAGGGGGAGGAAGTGGGGGGGGGGGGTTGTGTATAGGGAAACCGCCGGAATGTCTATATAAAATAAAAAAATTGAAATATTTTTTGTGTGTGTGTGTTTTTTTAGAATGAATAAATAATTTTCATTTATTTAATTATTTAAATATAATCTATAATGTAATTATAAATATTTTGCCTATCGTAATAACCAATGTTGTTCCTTGTTCATGTGAACAAGGAACAGCAATGGGTTTTTCAGTGGGCAAAAGTGGGGAAATAAATAAAAAATAAAGGAAAATAAAGAGTTCCCGGTGTGCCACGTCTTCTCACTGAAGTTAAAGTACCGGCAGATGCGCACTGTAGCAAAAATTCTGCAGGTCTCCTCCTCTCTAGGGATTAATTTACTCAGCCACTCTGTTTTCAGCGGTTTTGCTCAACAAACAAATAGAAAGCCAGAAAATCTCATTGTATCATTTGCTAAATTGTTACCATTTATTGCATAAAAGATGTAGCTAAAAACAAGTTGCTTGGTAATACTATCATTTAGAATCATACTGAATAAAAGTGCTATCTGACTTGTCAGCCTGACAGAAAAATCAAGCTCAAATTTTCTTCATTACCAGAATGGTTCAGCAATCCTCCCAGGAAGCTGGTTCATATGTCCATTCAGATGTCAGAAGTCCACAAAGCATTAGTCTGCTGTTTTCCAACACGTTTCAATCATACTTATCTTTTTCAAGGCAATGAGAATGTTTAACAGGTGCATCCATTTTATAGCTAGTTCTCATTAATTAAAAATGTCCATATTACACCAACAAAATGCCTTTAAAAAACAAATTGCGCTACGAGTTTTTCTGGCTTTCTATTTGTTCATTGAGCAAAACCACAGGACACAGTGAAGTGGCTGATTTAAAGAAGCCCTGGACAGGAGGAGACCTTCAGAATACCTGGAGACGAATCTAGGATAGTAAAGACTTACTTGCTGTCAGACGTAACAATCGGATAGCAAAGAATCGCATTACAAGTCTTGACCATTTTAAAATCTTTTCGCATTTAAGTTACATACATTTAACACTATGTACCTTTTTGGAGTGGAATATAAATATTAGGAGAGAGATCAGGATTTTAACATAACGGAAAAACAATTAAAAGAAATACAAACGTACATCACAATTGAGGACTAAAGAAATATTTTTATTGAACTGTTCATAAATAATATTTATATAACTGTTAATTTTATTAAAACTTTGTGCTATCTATTGACTTCAATGTATATTGTTGAAATGAAAATTGTGTTATGTTTGAAATACAAAAAAAAAAGCTTGCAAATATATTATATAGAGAGCTAATAAACACTATCCTTCTGTCCTTTATATTTGTACTTTTACTATAGCATAAGCATGATTACACCTAGAATCTGTACATACTCTCTCAATTAAAGATACAGAACATGGAATAAACAAAATATATAAAGAATGCAGATTAGAATGAATTTGATATGAATAATTTATGTAACAGTTCTTGTCTTATCACCATATTTCATTGCTTTAAATCTAGTACAAACAGAAATCATATGTAGCCTGAGATTAGGATGAGTAATACCAGAAAACATATTGTATTATCTGAATGCAAATGAATATTCACAAACAATTCCCTGTTTGCTTGTCATCTTCATCAGATACACTTGATATCTATCTGGTAAGTTTCTATTTGTTTTGTTTTATACCCCAAATGGAATACAGAATATCAGCTCATTTAATTTTTTTTGTATCAAGCACAGTTCCATGCTAAGGAAATTATTCTTTTGTAGGCAGAAAGACTTTATATACAAGGATTTGCATTTGCTACCTGGGCTGGCATCTCATAAGGGGATAGTATATTGTTGCTGTGGTTCTCGGCTGTCTGACAGCTGTCCCCACTAGGAATCAAAGATTTCTATGTGCAGTTCATATAACCCAAGGCAAAACAAAAGTTTTGGAGTGTTTAGTTTTAACTAAATAATTTAGACACTTGTGGAACCTGTAGCAAAATATGTGTAATTTAACCAAGGAGTATACTTCAAGAAAAGAGATAGCTCAGTTGAGACAATTAAAATAATTAGCCTATTTCCCACCAGACTATTGAGTAACAGGTAGGGAAGAGAATGGGTAAGAGGAAAGAAGGGCATGCTGTGAAGCAGAATACCTCTAATAACCAGAAAACTGATGGTTTACAAAATAACATAATGAAAATTTGTGTACAATATAGGCATACATGTGGTTGTCAATTGTCCTATTATTTTATAATGATCAAGCTGAGAAAGGGCACGCCTGCCCGAAACGCGTCGCTGGTGGTCGTTTCCTGTTTGGGACTGCCTCCGTTCCCCGTGTCTCCGCTGCCCAGGACTTTACCAACGTGCTGCTTTAGAGCTCCCTGCAGCCTCCTCACGGCGCGGTGTTTTCCATCCATAGGTACGGAGACTGCTCCCTCCACCTGTTTATACTTTGTTGTTACCTGTTTCATGTGCATGTGTTAATAAATTATTATATCTTCTCTTCACTCTGGTTGAGTGTATATGTCCATAGGTTCCCTTTTTGGGAGAAAACCACGGATTCCCTCACCAGTTGCACCTATACATTTTTGATTATGTATACCAGGTTATTCAAGTACATCACAGGTTGATCAGCGCTGGTCTGGTCCCCTTTTTTTATCCAATATCTGTTTTCAGTTATGATATTATGCTATCTTCTCAGCAATAAGTAATGAATAAGAAAAACTATGGGTATGCAGATAAGATTAACCTAAATTGTATATAATCAAACCACAGTGAAATTATAGTACTTTTAATGCAAAAGATGTAGGCATTAATAGCAAAGAGAAATAGTAAAGATCCAAAAATAAAAATGCCTGTAATTTGTGCTATAGTCTTGAAGGTCACTCAAGTGAGTTGAAATTCAGGTGTTGGAAACAAAATAGCATCCACAACCTAGGTAAGAGCCAGTAGAAGAAGGCTTGGATCCAGCCAAAAGAGTTGCACAAGAACAAGACCCCAAACACAAACATTAGTGCCTCCCTTTACAAAAGCCCATCTTGTCCTGTTTCTTCTTTAGTAGTTTATATTCCTACTAAGTGGTGATGTAGAACTAAAGCACAAAGGGAGTTAGGTAGCCCTAGATATAAATACAGTAAAGAAAATATCCTTTGTCTAGCTGTACTTTCTAGCTGTAAAAACACAAGCAAATGTAGGGCCTGATCCAGACCTACATCTGCTTGTGTTTTTACGACGGGCGTAAGTGCAAAAACGTCCTTTTGTACTTACTGCGCATGCGCGGGGCAGATGTTACGCTCATGTTACGGTCTGAAAAACTGAGCGTATGGGCCGTAACAGTTTCGCATTTACGCTGGGGGGCGTGCCTGAATGAACCAAGGGCAGGGTAAGGCATTTAAATCGTACAGTATGGGCGTGCTAAGCTACGCAATGAGCTTACAGACGCACGCGGTTATGCTCAGAAACGTTAGGGTAGGTTTTGCTGAGCGTAAGAAGGCAAAAGTAAATACAACTAAGGGGAGTGCCAAGTGGAGTGCATCGAAGGTACGCCGGCATTAATACGCTGCGCACAAAAGCGTTTCATGAGCGTAGGTCTGGATCAGGCCCTATGTCCTCAACACCTGCTCAGTTTGATGAGAGATATGTACAAAAGAGGTGATCCCAACTTATATATAAGATATTAGGATATACTGTCAACAGATGCAAGGATGGAGAACCTCTTGTGCATCCCGTGCCTTCTTCCTGCCTCCTCAGGGCTGCGATTAGGAGCCACCAAAATCCGTCTCCAAGCAGATGCCTCTCCAATCAGTCCAGCCACCTTCCTCTCCCTCACCATTCATTATCCCGTTATATCAACTGAAGTCACAACACGGGGAGTATGTGGTCAGTAATATGTAGGCTTGCAAAGTAGGTCTCGTGTTAGAAGGGGAGCCTCTCATCTCAGAGGCAGACTCCGAGGCAAAGGTGGAGCTCCCAGCGGCAATTCAGGGATCAAAATGCAAGGATTCACTCAGAGAATTTACTGATGAAGCTTAAAAGGTAAGTGCTGATAATTATTTCCCGATAAGTAAGGATTTATGTTGTAACCACCAAGAGAGCTAGACCACCACCTAGCTAAAACGCGACCACCACAGTGCACCACCCAATAGAAGTGCCCCACAATTGTCCTATTTTCACTTGGGCATTCTATTTTGGGAAGTCTATATTTGTGGTGTAATAGATCCCTGTTGTTTCAGTCATTTTTAAAACTGGATACCTCCAGGGTAGTTTTGGAATGAGTTTTGTGTGCCACTGCAAAACTGCCATTTTCAACATAAACACAGACAACAGCTAATTGTTGGCTCTGTGTATTGCAAAAATGTCATCGTTCAGAAATTCACGCCACAGATCTGCCACAGGACCTAGCAGTTTCCGAAGCTTCAATGACCAGACAAGTTAGTGCAGGGGAGGGGATGTAGCTTAGCAGGGTAAGTCTCAGGATTAGGATACAGGGAGGAAATTGGTTGGAAAAGGGGAGACTTAGGGTTATCCTGTGGGGAGGGGATATAGTCTAGACTGGGAGACCTAGGGTTAGGCTGCAGGGAGGGATTGAATTAGAGAATGGGAGACATAGGGTTAGGCTGCAGGGAGGGGATGAATCGCATAAGGGGAAGATTATGGTCAGGCTGCGGGGAAGGAAAGGTTAGGGTGAGAGTCCTTTCTTGCTGCATAGATGAACTTTATATTTCACTAATTCAATGTTTTTGGTTAAACATTGATATGAGCTTCTAGCAATTATATTACTTTAGGTTGGCACAGTACTTTAAATGTTAGACTCAGTGGACCTGATTCACACTTAAGAATATTCTTAAAATAAGAACTTAAAGTTACTCCTGTGCAAAACCATGTTGTTTTCAGGGGGAGTAAAGTTAACTGTATTCTTTGCATGCAGGAATACATCTTTGAATTGCTTACTGCCCACAGATACTGACCAGCTTTACTATTACACTGTTATTTAGACTTGGGCTGGAAAATATCACCTCTCAACACTAGTACTGTTTGCAACAGATGAAATGAAAACTCCCCTGCAATCAACATGGTTTAGCCCAGGAGTGACTTTAAGTTCTTATTTAAGAAGATTCTTAAGTGTGAATCAGGTCCAGTGAGCCTGATCCAGAATTTAGTATTAAATCTGTACTGATGTGGAAGCATGTGCAGTGGAGGCTAATATGGCATCCAAAATCTTGCACATTTGATTGCGGGGCACTCCCCCTGCACTACTGCACGTGGAACGCGTTTCCATGGCAAGGACTACATGCATCTTAGACAAGCCCTTACCGTAAAATTTAAATACCTATGACCACCCTCCATGCGTGCCTCATACACATGTTGTGTGGGCTAACTTCCCCCCTGCTTCCCGTGTGGAGGCTGAATTCCATTGTGGAAATATACATGTGCAGTATCATATCACAAATCATAGCTAATGTATGCGTAAATTACGTGGAAGTCAGCAGAATTTCTTAATTCTGCATCTGGCTCAATGAATTTGAAATACCGTGATCTTTTCAAGGAGCTATAAGAGCTGGATAAACTAAATAGAAACAAAATGAAATATCAAAGCCATAGACAAGGCTTTAAGTATAGAATTTATCATATCTGAATTTAATTTTAGACAGGAGAAAAGCCCTAGGATAAGAAATAAAGCATTAACACTTCTATATCTCTAACAGATTATGTTATGAAGATGCCATTTAAGGACTGAAGGCAACAGAATATAAAGGAAGAGGATGAAACAATAATGTAACACATGGAATATATATTTAAGCAATTTAAGAAGCAGAAAAGAGAATTCATCATAACAAAAGACAATTTCTGTTTTAAAAAAACAAAATGTTGGATTTAACCTTTCCTATTATGATTTTAATATTACATATTCTTGTATTAGTTTTAAATTCTTTAAATAAAATGGGTAAGATAGTCTAATACTTTTCTCATCAGATGATAACACCAAAACCTTATTACCTTTGCTTGTTGACCTTACAAGTCAAGTTGATTATAAAAACTATATATCAAAACTGCTTTATATGTCAAAGGCTCAAAAGGAAAACTTTTTTATTTCCATATTTTTTATGAAATAAAAAATATTTAAAGCTAAAATATAAAAATAAAGGACCGGAACCTGGTTACGGCACACACGGAAAGCGTGTCCGTCCAAACGAGAGAGGGGAGTGAACTCTCCCTGTCACTCACCTCTCTCGTTTGGAACAAGTGTCACACTTGTGGATCAGCGGTCCATCTGACTGCTGATACGCTTGTAAATTGTGGAACCTTCTCCACTTTACAATTTACATGTTTCTGGGCAGAAGGGAAACGCAGCCTCTTCCCACGTAAATGCCATCATACGTAACTACATTCTGTTTGATGGTAGTTACGTTAGTGTTATGTTCGTAACACTAATGTAACATCTGAAGGGCACATGCGCCAACCAGTCATTTTAGTTCACTTACGCACCTTGCATGCATGCATTGTATGCATTATCAAAAAAATGCATGGGAGGGGATGGATCAGAGAAGAGGAGACTTAGGATCAAGCTGTGGGGAAGAAAAGGTTAGCGTTAGGGTGAGAATTAGCATTGGGATTGGGGAAATATAGATCGAAGCTTACCTGTCTGTGGCGGGGCAGGATGTTTTGCTTTAGGCCCGTCCTCGGAAATGTGCTGTTGAAAACAGTAATTTCGAAAAAGGGGTTCTTCTCAGCGCTAAATCCCACCATTTTGGAATTAACACAGAAAATTTCTCAGTTCCATATCCATAGTAAGTGTGAAATAGTACACTTTTTGTATTTAAACTAATCTCTAGCAAAGGAAACTTTATTTTCTTTGCTTGTTATCAAATGACTATAAAAACTATATATGAAAATTGCTTTATATGTTAACACTTTTTTTATTTTTCATATTTTTTATTTTTTATGAAATCACAAATAATTTTAAAAATACAAAGAAAATTTACACAAATATTATTGAACTATATGCATTATAAAATTCAGCTAATTTGATAACAATAGCAGCAGTTTCATTATGTTTAAGTGAACAAGTATTATCACTACATCTAAACTAAGCTATTTATTAGAAAGGCCACTAGTAGCATTTGGAATCTATAGACCCACCCAATAAGGATGTAGTAACCAATACTAACAGACACTTTTAGACATTTCATTGCTTAAATGGGTAAAAGAAGACAGGCTCTGGCCCCACAGCAATGTCTACATGGAGAAGGGTGAGTGGGGGTTAGTGGACCAACTGGTAATGTATAAATAAACAGCTGTGAGAACTCATAATTAAATTGCACTTAAAACCGGCTATTGTGGTATCCTCTATGGAGTGCGTATAAATATCTACAATAAAAATGAGCACAATTAGCTTTGCAACCAAAATAACGTGAGCTTCGTGTTAAATTGAATTGGGCCCATAGACTGAGTGCCGAGCACTATTTTAAGCTGAAATCTCTGGCAGTTTAAAGTTTCATGGTTGCAGGGTGGGCAGCTTCCACGGGCCTGCAAATCCTTAAAAATGTTGTATACCAGGAAAAAATATACTATTGAAGAAAATGGACCATAAATCTTTACACAGAGGCCATGACCATAGAAGAAGATATCTCAAAACTTAACCTATGGATTGTAGCTGGTGATTTGTCTTCCAACCTCCTTTTTCTACTGTTCGGTCAGTGCTGACATGGGAACAGAAGAGACTCAGGGATATAGATTAAGTATAAAATTATGATTCTAAAATATCATAATTAGTACAAATGCAAACCTTTATATGTAGGCTTCCACTGACACATATACTAATTAGACACGAAAACCGTTACTAAACCTGTGAAATATCAGAGCTTTATAAGAAACTGAAGAATGTATCGACATAATAGTATGTATTATGTAAAATAATAACAAAATGCATCTATTAGCAACATAATTTGTATTCAGTTGAAGCAAAGTTAATTAAAGAAAGCATCTGTGGGTTAAAAATACATAATTCATCTAAGATATAATATGCTTAATAAATTGAATCTGTGGTAGGTGTTCAGGTTTTTTCTGTAAAAGTTTGCTGGAAATAGAAACTAAAGATTGATGTTAAATTCCGTTTTCTAGTAATAGATCTACCACTCACTTTTTAATTTCCTTGAGAAACCTCACCTTGATAAGAATCCTGTCATAAATAATGCATGTGTAAACATTCCCCTTTGTGCTGGCAAGATTTTACCTCTTCTACATTACAAGACTCATTCACGGCAAATGTGATCTGACATTTTAACAATTAAACAGCTGGCACTGACATTCTTCTCTTTAGCAGTGGCAGACTTACTGTAGATTAAACTTTTTCTTATTTCATTAAAATGAATTAGTGATAGTTCTCTGTTTTGCTTTATTTTCATTCATTCATCTTTGTGATAAGATTATGCATCAATGCCTAAAATACATTTTAATACCCAATTTGAAAAAGAGACCAGCATAAAATGAACTCCCGTTAAGAGTTTTTAATGAATTAAATATCAATGTTAAGCAAAAAAAAGCTAAATATAAAAGCAGCACATCAGTAGTAGTATAGTATTATATTTTAGTTGATGGATACAACTATAGATATAGTTGAATCAGCCAGATAAAATTAAGCAGTGAGATTATAGGAATCCTACAAAGCCGTAAACACTTTAAAGATCTTACAAATAAGGGACTACTGTGACAATTTAGCAATCCTTTGAGGCAGTACACATTGAAAGTGAGGAATCTAAACAGATATTATAAATTATCGAGCAAATTGTTAAGCAAAAATTCCAAACAATACCAGTGGCAAACGCAGGATTTTGAAAGGGGGGTTTCCAATGCGTGTAATACATGTGGGGTATATTATCATAGCTGCAAACGAGGCAAAAATAACTCCATATGTGTGTGTGTGTGTGTGTGTGTGTGTGTATGTTTGTTAGGGAATTAGACTGTAATGCGGCAGAGGTTGATGTATGTAAAATTGTAAAGAGCTACTTAATATGATGCACTGTTAAAAAATAAAACATATGTAAAATAACAATACTGATAATATGGTCGTACGTACGTATCTGACTGCCAAGACGTAAGACATCCATTAACGTTCTCTGTGAAAGCAGGACGTTTATCATGTAGATTTGAAAATAATAATAAATTCTACATTAAGGAAATGCATTGATTATTGGCTGTAAAAAGTCCTGTTCTGATTTTTTTTATAGGTGATTTATAAGTTACTACTTTCACACAGTAAAATAGTATTATAATTTTGAACAGAGCTACTAGTAATAGCAATATACAAGGCATTAGTAGAGCACATTACACAATGTACAGATCTCATAGTAATAGCAGCATACAATGCATTAGTAGAGCATGAACACATTACACAATGTACAGAGCCTGTCAGTGCATAAGCACTGTTGTATTTGTGGTGACCAATTTACCATTCCCACCTGCTTTCCTATTGCAGCATAGGCCAGGACCATCTTCCTCCATGTCAATTCTGATCACATGGCCGCTAAGCCACGCCCCTTTCGTGGCACCCACGAAGCCACGTCCCTTTTTGAATTTTTACCTTTTTTTGCTCATTTTTCAATTTTTTTTAATTGAAATACCATATGACAATCAGAAGGTAATATCTACATATTAAGAAAAATGATTATTTCTATGAATTCTCCTGAGGTTAAACAGATCTTAGTGTCCTTCTGATGGATCGATGAGATCGTTTCCAGTAGGTTTGTGTCCTCTTAGGGGTAGATTTTACTAAACTGCGATTTGTAACAATCTCCGTTTATTTGTCAATTTTCCTGCAAGTTTCAAATTGCTGGATTTATTAAGAAAATCGTCATTACATCTCCAATAATGTGTTCATCCAAAGATCGCCATTTACAAATTAGTCACTGTGATTTTTATAAGGAAAACATATAAATCACTGGATTTACTATGTCTTGGGTTGTGAACTTGCCGGAAAATCACCAAAAAATCACCAGATACAAAAGAGGTGCCTGTGAGAGGCGATTTTCATAAAATCATTGCTAATTGGTCATCAATAAAGTAATATGCCTTTATAAAGTGATAGCAGCTGCTTTTCAGTGTGCTGGATCATGGCTTTGTCTGGCAGCTACATGCATACTGCATATTCTATGGCTGCTCTATTCTGTATAAGGAACAGGTGGAGAAATGAAGAGGTTGAGAATGTGGATCATCACCAGACACATCTACCGCACAGGCAACACATACCATGGCATGTGCATGTTTTGGCCGAGCAGTCCTCACTGTCTGATCAGGTGGTGGTGCAAATGTTTAGGCTGAACTGCACTATCCTCCTGAGGCTTTATGAGCAGATGAGTAATGATCTGGAGCAAATACATCACGGTCCCATGCAGTCTGAACTGCACAAATTATTGTCTGCCATCCACTTTATGGCCACAGGCTCCTTCCAAGCTGTAACCCGGCATTTCACAGGTGACCCTTTCACATCACTTTTCTAATGTATTAAGTGCACTAAGAAAGTTGTTGCAAACATATAGGGCCTGATTCAGAGATTGAAAATAAGAACTTAAAGTTACACCTGGGCTAAACCATGTTGATTTCAGGGGAGTCAAATTTCATTTGTTGCAACAGTATTATAGTTAAAAGGTGATGTTTCCCAGCTCAAGTCTAATTAGCAGTTTAAAAGTGAAGCTAATCAGGTATCTGTGTGCAATAAGTAAAAGCAAAGCATAGAATAAAATTAACTTGACTCCCCCTGAAATCAACATGGTTTTGCTCAGGTGTAACTTTAAGTTCTTATTTTCAGCCTCTGAATCAGGCCCATAGACTCTTAGGTTTCCCTAATGTCCTAGGAGCTATAGATTGCACTCATATACCACTTAGACCACCTAAAAAAACAGAAAATGTCTATGTGAATCGCCACTATTACCTTTCCATAAATGTTCAAATGGTCAGTGATTCTAACTGGAGAATTTTTGCCCGGATCCAGAAGTAAGTCCAAGAGGGGACTTATGCAAGTCATTTACATAATTCCCCTGTCTAGGAACATTGGTGCATTCTGCTAGTATACCTTTAGACGTACATGACTAAATAACGTATCTCTTTAGGTACGATGAAGGGGCTGACCTTTCATTTACGATTGCCGTATCTCCAACATACAGGCGAAAGTGTCCATTTAAACGAGGGGGTGGGGGGAGGCACCGTTATGACTCATACATTTTAAGGTAGGCTTCTGGACATGTAAGTGTCCAGAGTTACTTCTGTTAGAGGGGAGTGCCAGTGGCATGCACTTCCCTCTACAATGCGTAATTTCAGACCCACACACGCATGGAAAGTGTGCGGGAATCTGAATCTAGCCCTTTGAGTGTATTTGTAAGTTACCCTGGGTAACTGATGCCTATGTTCTGAGACAGTCATCCCTTTAAGGCAAATTTGAGAGTGGAGGAATGCCAGAGAGATGTCATTTAGGTATGTTTAATGTTTAATTTATGAATTTGATGTATAGTTTAAGCTTCCTCACATGGGACCGGATCCAGACCCCCGCGTGCTTTCCGTGCGCGCGGGGGTCTGAAATTACGCGAGACAGAGGAGAGTGCACACCCCTTGTCACTCCCCTCTGTCGTGCGGGCAGGCTTACCCTGCCATAAGCCTGCCTTAAATGCCTTAAAAACCCCCTTCCACACTGTACACTTTACATGCTTCCCACCGCCCGCTTTAGCACGAAACTGGGCTCGGACGGAACAAAGCATGCGCCCTCCAGTTCACTCAGGTGATTTACGCACCTTGCGTGCGAAAAATCACCTGACGATCTTAAATCTGGATCCGGTCCATGGTTTGTTTATGGCAAAGTAAATTATTTACACATATTTGTTTATTTACAGGTGACTCTGGTTATGGGTGTCACTCATGGCTCATGACTCCTGTTGAATCCTTAGTCTCCTGCCCAACACAGATATAATGAGACTCACATAGCCACTAGAGGTGTGATAGAATATACCTTTAGCTTGTGTGTACCTTGATAAATCTGGTGGTAAGCTCCTCTACTCTCCTCGGTGGCAGATATTGTGCCGGTTTGCTGTGTACTGCATAATGTGGTTTAAGAACAAGCTAGGCCTGAGAATATTGCAGTACACAGCAATGAATCAGGGACCCCTGTACCATCTCGTCATCTGCAGGCTACATGGCAGGGGGGTGGGCCAATAAGGGATGAACTGATAGCTTGATGGTCTGATAGCTAATAGCTAATAAAAAATAATATTTTACTTCAACAATTGTAGAAATGTGTGTTTAACAAATTGTGATTCTTGGACATCCCAATGCATAGATGGCCACCAGACTGAACGAGAAAGGAACTCCAAGGTCTTTTGCATACCCGTGTGAACCACCGTTTTACTCGAGTGAAACTCGAATAGGTCATGCCAAACTAACCTAATTAGCTTCTATGAGAAAGTTAGTTCGTACTTAGACCAGGGTAGTGCAGTGGATGTGGTCTACTTAGATTTTGCAAAAGCCTTTGATACGGTGCCACACAATAGATTGGTCCACAAAATAAGGGAACTGGGTCTAGGTAGCAACATTTGTACTTGGATCAAAAACTGGTTGGAGAATAGGGAACAGAGAGTTGTGATAAATGGAAATTATTCTAATTGGTCAAAAGTTTTAAGCGGTGTACCTCAAGGTTCTGTGCTGGGACCAGTCCTTTTTAATATATTTATTAATGACCTTGGTGATGGTTTAGAGGGCAAGTTTTCCATTTTTGCAGATGACACTAAACTATGTAAGGTAATAGAATCTAAGCAAGATGTAGCGTCCTTGCAGAGGGACTTGAGTAAACTAGAGGATTGGGCGACCAAATGGAAGATGAGGTTTAACATAGATAAATGTAAGATTATGCATTTAGGGATCAAAAACAAGCATGCAATCTATAAATTAAACGGGGTAAATTTAGGAGAATCTTTAATGGAGAAGGATTTGGGAGTGCTCATGGACAATAGACTTAGCAATAGTGCTCAATGCCAAGCAGCAGCTGCAAGGGCCAATAAAGTATTAGCATGCATAAAAAGGGGAATAGATGCAAGGGAAGACTGTGTAATTTTGCCACTATATAAATCATTGGTGAGGCCTCATCTAGAATACGCAGTTCAGTTCTGGGCACCAATCCATAAAAAAGACATATTGGAACTAGAAAGGGTTCAGAGAAGGGCAACAAAATTGTTAAAGGGTATGGAGTCATTGAGCTATGAGGAAAGGCTAGCCAGTTTAGACATGTTTACTTTAGAAAAGAGGCGTCTAAGAGGAGATATGATCAATATATACAAATACATCATGGGTCAATACAGAGAACTTTCAAAGGAACTTTTTACCCCAAGGACTGTACACAG
>WWET01001311.1:328438-338984 GCA_011038615.1 Limnodynastes dumerilii | reverse complement strand
TGCACTTGGGGCACAGAAACCCAAAGGCTCAATATTTCCTTAATGGCATTACATTAGAATCTACCGAGTAGGAAAGGGATCTAGGAGTCATTATTTCTAGTGACTTAAAGGTAGCCAATCAATGTAACAAAGCAATGAAAAAGGCAAGTCAGATGCTTGGTTGCATAGGGAGTGGAATTAGTAGCAGAAAGAGGGAAGTAGTAATGCCCCTTTAAGTAGTAATGCCCGTATCATTGGTACGCCCTCACCTAGAATACTGTGTTCAGTTCTGGAGGCCATATCTCCAGAAAGACAAATACATTAGAGACTTTGCAAAGAAGAGCAACTAAAATGGTTCATGGCCTTTGTAACAAATCATACCAAGAAAGGCTAGAGGAACTAAACATGTATAGCTTGGAGCAGAGAAGGGAGAGGGGGGACATGATAGCAGCTTTCAAATACATCAAGGGTTGTGACCAGCTAGAGGAGGGTACCATTTTTCAAAAGAAAAGGTGTAATAGAACACGAGGGCATGGATACAAACTGGAGGGTGGTAGATTCAAAGGAAATGTGCGGAAAAATTACTTCACTGAAAGGGTGATAGATAAATGGAATATTCTCCCATCTGAGGTGGTTGAGGCCAATACAGTAGAACAATTTAAACATGCTTGGGATAAATATAAGCCACTTCCTTACGCCGGCTGAAGGCTACCCTAACTTCAGCCGGCGTTAGGAAGGGGCCATGCGCTTGTACAGGAGCGTATGGCCACATAGCTCGCCCTCCCACCCTCATTTAACTATCTCCCCCCGCCCACCTACACTAACCTGAACGTATGGACGCTGGGGGACGTCCCCTCCAGTGTCCCTACGGCGCTGCTACGATCGGGCATTGCCGTAGCAACACCGGGCAACATCTGCCCGGCGCATGCGCAGATCGGCTGCCGTCCTAGTGATGGCGGTCGTTGTTCTGGATCAGGCCCAATGTGTATAGGCCTAATGTAAGCGTAATCACTATAAAATAGTACTAAATAATCTCATTATTATGAATATATTAATAATATATTCAAATTGTGAAGTCAAATTGTGCTGTACAATGCTGCAGCAGATAAAGTAGCGGGTCTGGATCTGTTTCACAGTTTAGATAGCACTTGTTAGCACTAGCCATCATGCTACAGTTGTGAAAAGTTTATAAAGGACATATCCCACTCCCTGGTAGTGAAGGGTGAAGTTTTCTTAAGACTCCCTGGTAAATACCTCTTTCAGACTACGTGACTGTTTCTCACCCTGCCACATTTAATAATACATAAACGACACTACACCCCTTCTATGTGGTTGAAGAATGCATTACAACTTCAAGTATTGGTAACAATCATCCACTTTTGTTCGAATAGTAGTGTATTGGAAGCGTTCATTGAACCTTATGTGTGTTAGTACACAAAATGACAACCAACAGTAGCCACCAATTCTAAAAATAATATAATAATTTTTTATAGTCTTACCATAAATGATTTGCTGCCAAAAACACACATTACAATCCCATACCAGTCTCTGCGTGAAAGCTGCATGAAAATGAAATATGGCCAAATAAGATTTGAGAAACTTCATCCTTGATTTTAATATGGTCACAACACTGGTTCGTTATGTTACCTGTGGACACATAACAAATACTGTGCAGGGTGACCACAATAACAGTGTAAATGTGGTATTATTATTTTTCATAATGAAAGTAGTGCAAATGTTGCTACTGTATTTAGTTCTACTGAAGTGTATTTTATTACATTGTGATCCTACAGGTGTGAGTGGCCTTAGACACATGAGATGGTGCAGTTGTGGTTTAACAAGTGCCACCATGTGCCACTAGTGAACCACTGGGAAATCATGACTTTTGTAGTACCATAAACACAAAAGAGTTTACATGTTTTATATTTTCCATTTCATCTCTACCCATGTGTAGCAGGAGGAACACGTTTGGTGTAGGCTTTAGGGATGTTTGTGGCCACATTTGGGTTTTTATAAGTTCCAATGCCCTTGGTCAACCAACACTGGTGCCAAGTATCCTGTGGATATATGGCCTCATGGTGGGGAAATAAAACATTCTTTAAAGTTTCAGCAGGCCAGGCTGGTAATGGTTAGTGCTATTTTGTAATTGGGGGTAAAGTTACAATGTTGTTTTAGTTTTCATTATGTATTGATTGTAAGTTTTTTTCTTTTGCAGTAGCAAATGTTCATAGACAGAGCTACAGCATTATATTTTGTGTCAACATTATCTGTACCTGTAAGTCCATTACATTATTATGTTTTAATGTTATGTTCTGTTTCTGTCAACAGACAATGTATTGTCTTGCAATGGTTGCAACTTATAGTTTTACAAAGAGCATATTATTATTGTATAGTATACATGCACTATCATGTCTGTTGATAAACTTCAAAGAAGATATTGATTAGCTGGGGAACCTTTCATATAATAAGTATTGTGTATCTATGTTCACTTTATAATAAAATTATGTTAATAAATGGTGCATATGTGAGGAAGCCAGCGTCAGAGTGCCCAGTGCGGGACATGGAGGAGGATCCAGTCGCCATGCCGGGTGCTGAGGTAAGGGAGCCGGTCAGCTGTGAATCAGAGCTGAGGCTCAGTCACATAGGCGTGGCCGCAAGCCAATCAGGGCTCACTGCAGCCATTTTGGGATTGCACAGTGCGGTGAGCCAATCAGGGCTACCACTGGAGTGTACCACTGGACCTCTAGGAATCATACCCTACAAGTAGAGGTGGGTGAACTGTGCCCAACAGAGGGCATTAGGCCATATAGAGCAACATAAGGCAAAGGCCCCTGTAGTAATACCTCACCTGTGGCATAACTTTCCCTGTTCTCTCCCACAGGTATCCCTGGGTGTTAATACTTTTATTAATTTCCTTTGTGGCATTAGAGAACGTTACGCCTGGGACCAAGAAAGGGACAACGCGGCTCTTTCATCGCGGTCCTTTAGGATCTGGTAGGAACCTCTGGGGTGGGTGTGGGTCCCGTTCTGTTTGGGTTGCAAGCCTCCGGATACCACCCATTACACATAATTAAAGAACTGTGTTTAAATGTATAGATCAATGTGATCAATGACTAATGATATGGGGCCTGATTCAAAACAACGCATCGGAGCGAATTTACGCGTGGCGGAGACGTAAAATCGCCTATTTCTAAGTACTGTGCATGCGCACCATAAAAAATACGCTCATTAGCGTAGCGTAATTGTATAGAAAATATGCTAATTAGCGTAACGTAAAATTGAACGTATGGGCCATTCAAGTATTGTTAGCGTAAATTCTTACGTGAGGGCGTGCCAATTTTACGTGAGTCAATAATACGTTCGATTTACGTGAAGTAGGTGGAGGTTGGTATGTAAAGTGTATACAGTATGGGCGTGCTAAGCGGCGTACGTTCACGTAGTCTATACGTCCGTTAGCGGACGTATGCTGTTACGCGAAAAAAAGTTAAGGTAGGGTTTGGGAAGCGGAACTCGGTGAAATACGTACATTCAAGGGGTGTGCCAAGGGGAGTGTATAGAACATACGCGTGCGAAAATACGTTTCTCGTGGAAACGTATTGCACACGTAGTTCTGGATCTACCCCATGTTCATTAACAATATGACTAATGATATATTCATTAACATGTTCATCATGTTAAACCATGTAAAATGTAGTAGCAAATAAAAGCAGAATTTTTTTATGTGTCAAAAAAATTAGTAAAAGTCATTATCAGACCTATGAGATAAAGAGATAAAGACATAGGGCCAGATTACGCTAGCCACCTTCGTAAAATCGCCAATTTGTATGTACTGTGCATGCGTGCGGCAGATGTTAAGTGATGTAACTCTGATCGTATGTAACTTTAACTTAAATACATTTAAATTGTACAGTATGGGCCAGGTTAGGCTGTTATGTACGTCAATCAATTACGTATGCCCGTACTTACACTTGGAAAAGTTAAGGCAGGGTTTGGCAAACGTAAAACGAGTAAATTACGTACGAGCGAGGGGAGTGCCTAGGGGAGTGCATAGTACTTACGATAGCGTAAATACTACGCGTTCGAACATACAAAGAACTTAGGTATGGATCTGGCCCATAGACAATAAGCTGAAAATAACTTTTGCTTTATTAAGTTTAAAAAGTACATTTATATTCATTCATGGGCTTCAGTTAAAAAAACAAACTGAGACCCCCCTAATAATCATCACATAGGCTTATGTCAGTTCTGTGCTACTGAGAAGAATAACACATGACATGACTTACATAGAAAATTTCATTCTACATATTGGACCGGATTCACACTTAAGAATTCGGATGAACTACATGCGTAGCAACTTTTATACGCTATTTGCGTTGGACTTAAGTTTGCAAATTCCTTGCTTATACACAACTTAAAATCTCTAGGTTCGTAGTAACATACGCAAAAATGGGCGTTCCATGCATAATGAACTCGACAGATATGAAGATTTGGGTGGAGAGAGGCATTTAAATGACCTAATGACCAAATGAAGGTGCGGTAGATGCCCTACGCATTCAAATGCAAACCTACAGTTAAGAGAGCCCTATGGCACTCGTAAGCCACATAAAAACCTGAAAACCGGGGGCGTGTCGAGGGAGTTTCATTTCTATTAGTTGCGTATATGTGGAGATGGCTGGGGACCCGCTGTTGCTGGCGTGGCTGAGCTCGGCATCGCGGCGTGTGTCCGGATGTGGGGGAGGAGAGTGACAGTGCGGCGGGCCAATCAGCGGCCACGCATCACGGGCTCCGCCCCCTGAACAACGGGAGGTCAGGCAAGCAGAGCGTGACAGAGGAGAGAGGCTAGCGCGCGAAGAAGAGGTAGGAGAGAGACGCTGTGCAAGTAAAGCCACGAGGCTGGGTAAGTGTTTAGAGTACAGTTACTGCTGGACCACCACTGTGGAGAACTCTGCATAGAAGAAAGGTGGTAGTTTGGACGGACTGCACCTGTTCCCCCATGACAACGAGCAGTAGCCCAGGAGCATTAACTCTGTTTGCATTAACCCACTGTGTGCAGTAGCCCAGTGAGTATTAACCCCAGTGTGCCTGGACCAAGATTGCATTAACCCTCTGTGCGTTTCTCACCACCATGTGCCTGTCCCATACACCTAATCCACCCCTGTGTGCCTGTCAACTCCTAGGAGCCTCATTAACCCCTTGTGTACCTAACACCTACTGTTATTGCGCCCTGTTACTTCGCTACCTGTTACGGTCAGTAAACAGTTAACCGGTGACATTTCCCTTTGTTTGTTAAGTAATGATTTGTTCTAGTGATTGCTAATAGATAGTACTTGTTATTGTTATAGAGGGCTTAACCCTTAGTTTGCAAGGAACGTTGTGTTACTGTAATTTGTTTCCGGTTGTTAGAGACTTCGGCAGAGCAAGTAAGTGGCTAGTAGAGTCCTCTGTGAGCTGAGGGTCGTTGTACGGAAGTATACAGGTAGGTTGTGTACAGGTAGGTTGTTTACAGGTAGGTTGGTTGTAGAATACTGCAGGTCAAAGGTAGGCTGCTGTGTTTCCTTCTAGGACCACGTGTGTCAGGGGCAGCGACATCGAGACTGACGGTGAGTATTGCACTGGTTTGGGTGCTCCGTATCCCACGGGCACGGACGGAATTGTAGGCGTGCGTAACATTCCGTCCGTTCGCCATACATTGGCGACAAAGGGGGGTCTGAGGCTACAGCCAGGGATGACCATTACCCTGCCAGTGGGCTAATATTCCGTTTCCTTCCACAGGCTGCTCTAGCTTCCTGGTAGAGCACTAATTGTTCTTCCTTTCACAGGGAAGAAGGGGGGGCTCAGACACCGCGGAGTGGGACCATTGGCGAGGTCTGTTCAACTCGGCCATCAGGAACAGGTAGGACCTTTGGTAAGGCCGTCAGATTATTAATGTGCACATATATTTAGGAACCTATCGCGTTCTTAAGTGTGAATCAGGTCCATTGTTTTTTTTCTACCATGTATCACATTAAGGACTTTTTAGTGTGCTCAGTCAGCAAGAATGGCCTTGGGTTAATATGAAAAACACTTTATGCAACTTTTGTTTCTTTCCTTAGAAGCTATAAATCACACTCAGAGCATTTCATAACAATATGACAATTTAGAACCAAGGTGTAACCTTCTGCCTTCTGCAAAAGAATATTTATAATAATACTTAATCTGAATACTTTTCACATTCTCTATTTGATGTCTATTAATCATAAACAACCTACTTCTATTTCTATCTCCCCCTCCCCCTTACAACAAAGGATAAAGGTATTGATCACATGGAGAATTTATGTTAATTAGGTTTTAGGTTATTAATTTATTTTAATTTCATTTCATTTTAAACACATCTGTAGCGCCTAATTGATATTAATTTTGCTTCACTATTATTTCTGATTGTTCATCTTTATCTTTTTATTTATTTTTATTTATATTTATATATTTGATATTGATGTTTTGTAATTGCCTTATTTGGTGAAATATATACTTATTTGTTTTCACTTTAAGATTAATACACTGAATAGTATTATGAGATATAAATACAAGGGTGGACCTTATACCCACAATTCCTTCTGAGGAAATTAAGTGGAGCTCAATGAAATGCGTCAAGGCTGCTTAATGCATCTGACACACTGACTTTTCAATACTCCTTATAGTGTGGACTACTTTTTATTGTAAGTTCTGGCATTTATTTATGACTTGGTTCATCTGCAGTTTCCAGCATAATGGAGTAAATTAGTTGGGAGCATGGATGATTATTGGCGGCATGATATAGACAGAACATTATTTGTGACTCTATTGGAGCTACCAGCTTCCAGCTATTACATGATTGGGCCTCTGATTATCCACACTCTTCATATTAAATTCTACTGCTGGACCCTTGATCACTATTCACCAATATATCCCAGATCCACTACATTGGGATTTGGAATTAATAATCTATCGTGTGTATTAGAAGACTTGTGGTGCTGCTCTATTTGACATTAGGGCACTTTGTCTTCCATCAGTGACACTATCGGAACATTCATTTAACCAGCTCTCAGCCAGATTACAGACTTGATTACAGTTCTCCGATACTCTTTAGTGTCATCCTATTGGGATTTGGATATACCACATGCTGATGCTTCCCCAACAGCCACCTTGGGTCGCAGTTGGTTGCAAACCAGGCTATAGCTTGGCCGAGGTGGGAGACCAGATAATAAAATTGAACATCTGGAAATCCACGTCCACCGTTATCAATTGACCTGCTCAGATTTGTAAAACTAGTCCTTGGAGGTTTTTTACGCCAAACAAACTGTATAAGCCATCTATGGATCTGAATTAATGTGCTTTTGGAAACCGACACAGGAAGTATTTGGAAGAGGTAAAGCAAGCGAGACAGGAAATTCATTTTTATTACCACAATTCTGCCCAGCCAAGAAATGTATAAGGACTGCCACCTGAACAGGTCAGCTTTAATAGATTTTAGAAGTGGGGTAAAGATAGCCTTGAAAGGGTCCTGTACTTACTGATGATATATACCCCCAGATATCTTATTTTGTCTGAACACCAGCGAAAGGAATAGATGCTCCTCAGCTGGTTAACAGAAGACAGAGGGATGTGTATGGGGAGTGGTTCGGTGAGTGGTTAGTGAGGTTAATTTTATAACCCGAGAGAGAGCCATATTGTGCGAGAATAGAGTAGAAGTTTGGGATTAAGACATGGGGGGGAAAGATGGTGAGGTGGACATCGTCTGCAAATAGCAATATTTTGTATTCATCCACCCCCACTTGTATTCCTTTAATATCTAGGGCAGTTCTGATTCTTGCTGCAAGGGGCTCAATGACCAACGCTAAAATCAGAGGTGATAAGAGGCAGCCCTGTCTGGTACCATTGTCTCGTAATGTCCAAGGTTGGAGAGAATACCCCATTCACTAAAACCTTTCCAGAAAGTTATGTTATGCCTAAATACACGTAAGAAATTTCCCGTCAAATCCAAAATGGCGAAGTGTCTCAAGCATGAACGGCTAACAAATGTGGTCAAGCGCCTTTTCTGCATCTAAGGATAAAAAGAGTGTCGGGGTTCGACGAGAGTTTATGGTGTGAATCAGGCTAATTACTCAGCGGATGTTGGGTCGAGCCTGTCTCACCGGGATGAAACCCACTTGGTCTGCATGAACCAGATGGGGACCCCATTCAATCTCATGGCCGGAATTTTGGCATATAATTTAACGTCTACGTTAAGTAAGGATATTGGGTGATAATGGGCACAGTTGGTGTGGTCCTTCCCTTTTTTCGGGATTACTATAATTCAGGCCTCTAAAGTCTCCTTTGAGAATGACCCCCCATTCAGAACATCATTAAACAGTATCACCAAATGTGGAGCAAGGGTGCCAGCAAAAGCTTATAATAGGAGGCGGAAAAGCCGTCTGGGCTTGGGTGTTTTAGAGGATTTTAAGTTTTTTATTGCTCCCAAGACCTCCTCAGCTGTTATTGGCTCACACAGAATGATAGAAGATTTGTTGTCTAGTCTAGGGAGGTTACTAGCATGCAGGAAGTCTTGGATCTCTTGCGGGCTAGGGGATGGAGTTACATCATGCCAGGATCTGTTATATAGTGTGGAATAGAATTTAAGGAAGAGTGTGGTGATGTTACGAGTCGGACGCGGTGACCAGAGTCTAACTATTGCCTGGTGTTCACTAGAGCCCCGGATGGTGGGGATAGTCTGGGCTGCAGGACCCCAGCAGGTCACGGCCCCCAGAAGCAATGCACAAGAGAAAAAGAAAGAAACCAAGATGGAAGTAAAGCGGAGGAAACAGACTGAGCAGAAAAGCGGGAAGAGACAAGGTCAGAAGGGACTGACCTGTGACAAATGACAATGAACACAAAACTAAATGGAGACTGGGAAACCAGGACTAGACTGAGACAGACAGGACTTACTGGGGCTCAAGCAGCTCACTAACAGAACAAGGGGGAAGCCCCCCGGAGGAGGGAGACTGAAACAGGCTCACAGGGAAAGGCAGGAAACACTATGGAGGAATAAACACCAGGGAGCAAGAGAGAGGGAAGGAGACACTGGATGAACACAGCAAGGCAGGAATATAAGGGCACTCAAAAAACAGTTCACTAGGCACAAAGCACTAGGCAAACCAAGAGAGAGCAGATCACAGAACTGACAAGGCAGACTCTATAACCAGCGCTGACAGACTGCCAGCACTGGTCTGATATAGGGGCTGCTAGCCACTGATAGGCTAACAGCCCTCCAGCCCCCACAATGCAATAGAACATCTCCCAATCGTGGCAGACGTTCAGGAACTAGCAGAGGCACAGGAAGGTGGGGTGCACGCCCGATCGAAGCCACGGCGGTGCCCCATGTGCTTTTGATCGGCATGTGAAGTTAGAGCAGAACGGGATGGGTAAGTGATCGATATTGCCATCTGGCCCTGGTGGCATGTAACAGGTGATACCTAAAGGGTCACAGATTATGTTACCCCTAGTGGTTTTAAGGGCAAAAACATTGCTCCGGGATGTTTAATGACAGAGTCTGTAAGTCAACAATCTGTCTGCTTTGTCACCCTTCTCATAATATGTCTGTTGGAGCCATTTTAGGGAATACTCTGCCTGGCGGGCGAGGAGCATGTTCAATTAGCATCTAGTTGCTTGTAATTGTTTATAGACCTCCTCTGAGCCCAAAGTTTTGTGTTGTCTATCTAATTGAGCGAGTTGGGTCGACAGTTCCTGCACCTTTTGAGACCTGAGTTTTTTGTCCTGCAATGCGATCTTGATCAGGAAGCCTCTTAATACAGCCTTATGGGCGTAACAAGCAAGCATGGGGGTTGATGTCGGTGAGTTAATGGCAAAGTATGATTCTATTTCCGTTCGCAGCTGAATTCGGGTCTGGGGGTTCAATAGTAGTCTGTCATTAAGGCATCACAAGAAGGGATGGGTGCGAGCTTGAGGGCCAATCCGCCACAACCAGGCCATGGTCAGACCAGGATCATGGGAGAATATCAATTTTGGACAAACATTGGTTTGGTTCTACACTCAGAAATATCAGGTCGATTCTTGTGTACACCTTATGTATAGCGGAGTAGTAGGTGTAGTCTCTACCCATGAGGTTATGTATGCACCAAGCATCAAAGAGGTGATGTGTTATAAGGTCTTGAAGGGCTCTTGAATTTCTGAGGACTTGGGGCTGTGAGGCGGACGGCAAGGGGGCTGACCGGTCCAAGTGGCAATCTGCGACTGTGTTGAAGTCACCTGCCAATATCACTCTATCTCTTCTATATAGTGAGAGCATGTCAGCAAATGCTTAGAAAAAGGATGTTTGACCTTGATTGGGGGCATAAATTTTAGTTAATGTGTAAGGGATATTATCTAGTTCCTGACCCACATAATTAATTGTATTATACAATAATGTAATGTTCTCTATGTCACGTTCAAGGGGGGTTTGGGATCTGTCCCGGGTGTCAGAGATAGATACGATGGAGATGGCTTGAATTGGAAGTGAGCGGGTTTAATAAAGGACGGGTGCATACAGGAAATGAACAAAATAACAGTCTATGAA
>WWET01001311.1:304961-315068 GCA_011038615.1 Limnodynastes dumerilii | reverse complement strand
CAAAAAACCCTATTGGAGCGCCGCTTACTATGTCCTGCAAGCAAGCCGGCCCCGGCGCTAATGACAGGTTGGCGGGCATTGGGTCATATATATACCCTCTGCCAGCGTGGGAAATGGCCAAAGTCTCACGATGGAAATTGTGATTTCCCATGCAGCATGGGAAATCACAATTTCCATCGTGGGGGGTAGATCCTGACCTACGTTCCCTTTTCTGATGGCCATAATGGCTGCACGTACTTGTGTGCCTAAGCATGCCCATACTGTACGATTTAAATGCCTCACCCCACCTCCGAAGCGTAATTACGGGTGTCGTATGGCTGGCGCGCCCCTTCATCTGTAGTTACGCTCTTAATACTAGGAGGTTACGTATGTTCAGAGTTATGGGTCGTAACATCTGCTGCATACATGCGCAGTGCATACAAAATAGCAATTTTAGCAATTTTTCGCTAGTCTCTGGCTAGCTAAAATACGCAAGTGGATGTTGTTCTGGATCTGGGTCATGATACTCAATTGTTGACATAGGTGTATCTATAATGGGTGCAGGGTGTGCAGTGCACATGGGCCCCTCAGAACAGGGGGCCATGTGGCATGCATCCTGCACCCAAGGCTAGCAGGGGAAGGTGGGCCATTCGTCATCTATTTATTCTCACTAAGATCTTCCGGAGGGAAGAAATAGATGCCGAATGAGTCCCCCTTCCCCTGCGGTGGGATTGTCTCTATTCACAGGCTGAAAATGGGTGGGGCTTACAACACCATTAGGCTCCACCTCTTTTGAGGTCCGCGAATTGTGACAGTCCTGTCTAAGGTAAGGGGGGGCATGTACAAATCCTGCACAAGAGCCCCCTCACTTCTTAAAATGCCCCTGATTGTTGACATTCTGACCTCTACAATTTAGTAAATTAAATGTTTTGTGGTACCTGACACCCTCCAATCATGAGGGTATCGGGATACCAGAGACCGCACAGCAGAGCAAATAACCAAGTGTGGTGTGTTAAATAGCTAAAGAGACCCCCTAGATAATGACTCGTTTTAACAATAGATCAGCCGATCCAATCAGGCAATAATGCATGCTTCAAATAGCCCTATAATGGCAGGGGGCGCAGCCTCACTGGTCCAATAAGTCAATTATAATAACGAAGAAAAAGAAACAAAGGGTGGACCAGTTTATAGTGCACTAAATGTCAACAATAATTTAAATTTATATATCAGAAATGTGATTAAGCTCCAAGACTCTACTGATACACAGATGCAAAAATAAGATTATAACATAACTTTGACTATAAATTAGTTAAAAATACCAAGAAGGCAAAATATAAAAAATAAATCAAATGTACATTCCAGTAGTGATTAAATCAAAATAATGAAATAAAGGGAGGGTTTACAAATTCCTACACTATGATAGCGTGCCCCAAATATTCTAAAAGTATGTGCTGCTAAGAAGGAGTGGGTAAATGGTAATTTCAGTCATAAAAAGGAATGTAGAAAGATAAGTTAAATGGAGACCAGGGTAAACCCTGGTGTCCCCTTACCGCTAAAGCGCGTTTCGTTGTTACGACTTGTTCACAGGCGTAGGTTTGCTCCGTTTTGGTGCTCTTGTTTACCCTCTAAGTAATCTAACCAAGTTTAGAGGGGACGTGTCCAACAAAAGGTGACAGGCAGATACCAAAGACAGGAAGTGACCAAATCGATAGGCATGGCAACCATATTGTTTACTCATAAAAATAAAGAGATATGCAATGAATCAAGAGATAACATATGAATGAAGATAAATATGAACAATACCTTGTGTAAATGAATGTAAATAGGACCCGGGAGAGTATTAAATAGGGTTGCGATGGGAGGATTAACAAAAATTATAAACACAGTGGAAGATGGAGAAAAAATTTAAAAAATAATAATAAGTATATGAAGGATACTTGAAAGTAAACCTAGAATGTAAACTGTGAAAAGTAATACGATTCCAGAACTCTTAATGGGAAATATGTTAGCAGGAACAGTAGTATTGAATAATGATGGTGTTTGTGCCAAATAATTATATATGGCGCCACCTAGGTGTGCAAACCAATAGAAAAAGAAACATTAAAAGTTAATAGATATATTTACTTGTACAGAAAATAAATACCTCCACCTTGGAATTATTAGAATAAATGAGTAAAAAATGATAAGGTAATAAAAAATAAATAATTTAAAGAACAAATGTGATAAAGGATTAAAAATGCAAAGATAGTTAATTATAAAAACATAGAATAATTAGCATTTTCATGTAATACTTTAGGGGTAAGTGAGCCCATTTGAAAAATCATCATTGATGTAATAAAAGTTTGTTCCAATCTCCACCCCGAATATGTTTTTTTTATTTATTTTTTGTACTGAGTGTCTTACCAGGGTATTGCTGAAAGATGTCTTCTTACCAAATGGTTGGATAAGTTAGGTGATTTACGTGATTTAGGTGATATGAAAATATATTGGTGTAAACGTTCACTGCTAACTTCTTTTCCGAGGTTGGTGAATTTTGCTAGGAAAAAGGAAAAATGTAAACTCCCCATCCCTAGTTCCATAAGTCAAAATTCTGCATAGATAGTAAGACAAATAAGCATTTAAAATGTGGTAATAGATATGAAAAGCAAAATAGCCTGAGATGAGCAGCTACACTGTAAAGTTAGTTACCAGATTTCAAAGAATCTTACAATCTAACAATATAAAGGCTTCTCTATATTTTCAACAAAATCCACAGACCAAATTCATGTGTGGTGTTATGCTTATGTACTCAATTTAGTACTGGCAGAGACCACAAATGTTATTGCGAGCGCATTGTTATTTAGTTTAATGAATGACATTGTAAGAATTATTTGGGAGACAGCATTGAAGACTTGTGATTGGTAAAAATTGGTGTGTAGTCCCCTTGCGCATACAGAATGTAGGTTTGCAAAAATACAAACATTAGCCTCTATTGCGGAGGCTAATGTATAGAATCTATTCTTATGTCTGGATCTGGCCTATGGTCTTTGGGACACAGGAAAGTAACTGGAAACTTGTTAAATAATTTGTTGTGATTAAAAAAACAAGATAATTTTCAGGCAAACTGCCTCAAGAAAAGTTTAAGCAGTAAGAAAATGGCCATACATACTGTATGGTGGTTCCTTTTGCTGTTCTGTCATTGCTGCTCTGTTAATACCATTGCGATATTAGAGCAGACAATATTATGCATAGTTACCAATGAAGCTAGGAGGTCTACAGTCCATGGGCCAGATTTACTAAGCTGCGGGTTAGGAAAAGTGGAGATGTTGCCCATAGCAACCAATCAGATTCTAGCTCTCGCTTTCCTATTACATACTAGAGAATGTCAGCTAGAATCTGATTGGTTGCTATAGGCAACATCTCCATCCTTTCTCTGGCTCCATGTGTTTTCTGATTTCCCTCTATTTCACCACAAAGCCCTATCTGTCCATCAACTGTTCAGACCTCCGTTTTTACTGATGCTGCTAGGAGATCCCCTGCGGGCTGTTTTATTATAACTGTGGTGCACAAGCTATCTAATTGTCCATACACATTCTCAGTGTGCTATTTTATACCTATTCTAAAGGTGTTTTGTTGTATATGTATATTGAATAAAGTTGTTTCTTTCTCTATACAACTCGCTCAGTTTATAATTATGTATAAATCCCCCAAAAAAATATTTGAAGGCAAGGAGGGCAAAAAGCAAAAACACTAAGATGTATATATTAAACCAAATTTATTTATATATATAACAATACTATTAAAATCATAAAAATGCACAACAAGTAAACATATGTATGTTGTAATAGACCTATTCAATCTGAAGGTATACCCTGCAGGGATATAATAGGTTGTGAATCAAGTAATTGATCATAATTTATTTTAGTTTATTTTAAATGTGTCGTCATGATTAGGTTTTTGTTATCTATTTATTTATTCATTCACCTCATTTATTTTATTTACTTCATTTATTTGATTTAGATTTTTCCGTTATTATCTTTTTCAGACAGATTTATACATTGTTATATATATTTTTGTGTATTATTGGGAATTTCAGGCAACCACCTCACCAAGATGTATGTGTGTTATATATATATATATACCATATTGCACATGTATTTATGTAAATTCTATCTATTTATTTCTATATAGATAATGTTTTATAAATATCCCATTCGCTATATATTGAGCGGATAACAGACAGCCCAGAGACCCCCCTCTATTTCAGGTGTTGGGTCTGACCAATTAGGATTCTGAACATAAATAGGATGGATCTCAGTGAGTTGTCATCCTACTGAAGAAACCGTGGGTTGACATGGAGAAACGCGTCTAGGCGGCACGCCAACAAGTTTACAGACCTATGAGGGCTTTATTTTGGATTATATAGTGCCTGAGTTTATTTGAAGTCCGTTTTTAAAGGGGCCCATTTAGCTCTGAGCGAGCCTCATTTGCTTACAGCCAGGAGACAAAAATTAAAGGGACTCTGGCTACAGCTGCGGCAAGACAGCACAGCTATATTCAGCTGATCTACGCTCAACTGAGCTGCACAATTTATTCCAACAGCGCACCACACGCATTGAGGTAGTTGCCTTGGGAGGACTGAGGAGACGTGAGTGCATGTTTTTTCCTCCCCTGTGTGAGATCCCCCTGTTCACTGTCTGGCTGTCTGGACGGGGGTTATATGAAGAAGCACTACTCCTTTTGAGCAAACGGCCCGTTTTAAATAACTGTGTATACTCAGGTGGCTACGAAGTGGAGTTCTAGGTGAAAAACCGGTACCACATTATACGATTGAAACAGTGTGGAAAAATCTATCACCATATTTTACTCACGGGTCGGCCATATAGATACATATTCATCTGGAGGATCACTTCTATATATTGTCTTTATCCTCCTTTTGAGCTCCAACCAATCGGACTATTAATTTTTATTTTTATTTTGATCCTTATTTTTTCAGTGCACTTTTTTAATTTTTTCATTTTTTTGTATTTTTAGTTAATTATACCTTTTCATCTTTTGGTATTATTTAGAATTCTCTATTATTATATCCCTGCAGGGTATACCTTCAGATTGAATAGGTCTATTACAACATACATATGTTTACTTGTTGTGCATTTTTATGATTTTAATAGTATTGTTATATATTTAAATAAATTTGGTTTAATACATACATCTTGGTGTTTTTGCTTTTTGCCCTCCTTGCCTTCAAATATTCTTTTTTGGATTTGTATATGTGTATAGGGCTGGCAATCCCTATTTTTGAAAGGCTCAGGTTGTGCTTAAAGCATCTGTGGTTGCTATAGGTTACCACCCCTCACGCAGGTTCTTTTTCTCACTATTTTGTCCTTTATAATTATGTATACTCTATAGGGGTGCAAGAGCACACCTATTAATATACTTTATTGAATTCATTCTGAAGGTTTTTCAGCGCATCAAGTTAGGCTGCGATAAGCTTCCCCTATCTGTTTATTGGTGTTATCACCTAGTATTAGCACTTATCACCACTGTTTTCTTTTGTTAGGTTATAAATATAGTCTTCTTTCATGATACATTTCATGTATAAAATCCAGTTTTAACAGACAAGAGGTTGGATTTACACTTATATTGCTTTTCTTTAGGACTTTCTGCTAGTAGGCAAAAGCCAAATCTTGACTAGGGCACCAAAATGGTTAGGGCTGGCCCTAAATCCTGCAATGTGCATGCATTTCTCTCATTTTGCAATACGGATCATCTGTGCATATAATGTGTTATGTTTATATTGTAACTGTATTGTAATTGTGTTACGACACTCCGGGTTATTCAGGATGAGAACCGGATTGGTCGTGGAGAGATCAGTGAATTGGTGTGGTACCTCGGGATTACCTCGGTGAGTACCGGGGTGACCACCGGAGAAAGAGGTAACATGACCGAGTACGGGGTACATGAACTTTATTATCGGGAGGTTTTCACCAGAGCCCCTGATGGTGGGGATAGATTTGGCTGCGGCCCAATAACCTGGTCGTACCCCGTGGAACCGGACCCGTAGAAAAGAGAAATAAGACACCAGAGATGAGTACCCAAACCAGAGGAGAGATAGATTCAAGAAAAGAGGGAGCAGGGCAGGTCGGAAGGAACTGATCTGCAACGGACGATAATTAACAATGAACAAGGGACAGTGGACGGAAGATGGTTCACAGGACTGTACAAGACGGACAAGGGCACGCACGCGCACAGACATCCAGCGGGACCCTTGAAGGGGTAACATAGACATACACTCCAGGGAAATGGGCAGGCAAATGGAAGAGGATAAATACACCAAGGAGGGAGGAAAAGGGACTGGACACACTAGATAAACCAGGCAGGAATAAGGTCAGGATAAAGGGCACTCAACGGTCAGATCACTAGGCAAGAGTACTAGGCATACAATATAGCAGACTACAGCACTGAAAAACAGAAGCTATAATCGGCGCCAAGTGCTGGGAGCAGAGGATTCAAATAGAGGCTGCTGGTCACAGATTGGCCAGCAGCCAGAACGGGGAAGGACAGGTAATGAAGAGAGAGAGCGCACAGCAGGAGGAAGGCCGCGACGGGATCCGGAGGTAGGTGCAGCTCGCGCCACTCTAGCAGTGGCACGTAACAAATTGCATATCTTGTCTGTACATTCTCTTCAGTCCTACCCTGAGAAACACCAATATTTCAGATACCCACCTATCTCATTGGTTCATTGAAAGGCAGAGATGTTTTTCTGCATGTTGAACTATACACAGGCCACAAGGTAACATGTAAGACAGAACAATAAAATTGTGCTACAGTAAAGTATGGTGGCAACATCATGTGTATTGAAGGTTTTTATTGATTTATGGCTTGTAACAAAATCCTGACTGAAACGAGACAGTATCTTTAGATATACACACGTTCTTGTAATTGCAAGATTAGTCAACTTGAACAAATCTTATTGATTCCCAAAAGCAGAGCTGATTCACACAATTTGAGATTAATAACCCTATTCTACTTTAGGAATGTGTATTGTCTGACTTATCAGCATTTCACAAGCTGTCACTAATAACTGAGTATGTTCCGAATTTCTCATTTTTGGTTACTGTGGTCATTTAGTATTGGAATTGAAGTTCACAGACCATCTCTTATTATATTTGGGACATTGCTTTATTGCTTTTACAAAACATGTTATTTACAAGACTAAACACTACTGCTTCCTTTGGTTTTCTGGCCTACTCTGTCTTGACATTCCCTGTGTTTCCTAGTGTGTAACCTGCATCATTGTTCCATTGCACAAGCATATGTACTAACTGTACATGGGAGCTTAGGTGCAGAGCATTGTGTACCTAATGGAATGGTTCACATTGGAGGGTCTGCTTAGAACTTAGTCCTGTCACTTATTCCAATCAGCCTATGGAAATTAAGTGTATCCTATTTAAATTTGTGGCACAGTCTCACCTGTGCCAGTGCAACAAGTACTCTAGTATATATTCCTGGTTCCTGTTTCTCCTGGGGGAAAACCAGTCTCCCTTGTCAGTTTGCTGTTTAGTAGCTCATCAAGCTTCCAGGTTAACCCTAGCCGCTAAGCTGTGACAGGTGTTATGGTGGATGGCAGAGTGGCACAGGACAGAGAGGTGCCATTGGATCTGAAGGCAGCACTGAAAAGAAGTAGAGGCACCACGGGGACCCAGAAGTAAAAAGAATTTAGCTAGAGGAGGGTGCCATTGCTGGACTTCTGGACACGGAGGTACAGGACGTGCCAGCTGGCAGCAAATCAGAATTAATTGAATTGTCTGCCGGTTACATGGCCAATCAGGGCTCACTGCTTCACGGGACCTAGATGCCCTTCCAACGCCCAGGATGCATTGTGGTTTCTCGGCAAACCAATCAGGTATCGCCTAATCACTGTTCCCATTCACCCCTTGGCAGGTTATTTAAACTGCCGTGTGGGCTGGATCAGTCAGTTCCGCGGGCAACAGCTGAAAAGGGTCAGTGCATCAAGAGCTCCCAAGGAGAAGAGGGAGCAGAAGAAAAGGGCCACAAGCAGCTGAAGTATGAAGTGAAGAGCCTGCATGCATAAGAGCTCCACTTGACCTACACTGTTTCCTATCCTGCGTGGAGAGGTAAACTTTGGCACTGACTTAACTCCCACTGGACCACCAGGGAGAAGGTAATTTAATCCCCTGGGCAACAAGACATACATTTATATATCAGTTATCAGTAATTCAACTTAAAAGGTGAAACTAATATATTATATAGACTCATTACATGCATAGTGAGAAATTGCAAGGCTTTATTTGTGTTAATTTTGATGATTATGGTTTACAGCTTATCAGAAAAGCTAAATTTCACAAAATTAGAATATTACATGAAATAAAAAATAAAAAAAAGGTTTTTAAATACAGACATGTCAGCCCTCTGAAAAGTATAATGATGCATATGTACTCAGTACTTGGTTTGGGCCCCTTTTGCATGAATTACTGCCTCAATGCAGCATGGCATGGATGACATCTGTATTCTTCCACCAGACTCTGGGACCTTGGTTTCCAAATGAGATGCAAAATTTGCTCTCATTATGAAGCGCCAATGTAGCCCTTCCTGCCCAGTTCTCTACATTTTACTCATGTTTGAATGAGTGAAAAATTGTATGTAGCTCTTGCCCAAAGCCCTGTTAGTCTGGGTCACATCTGACAGAGCCCTTAAAATTCCACAATTTTACAAATAAATTTAATCCTTACATATTATTATCCTATGATAGTATATAACTATACTACTATATAAATAAAATGGAACAAATTTGGTTCCAGGCAATACAGAATATATTAAAACTGAAACATCAGGGGTGAAATTATTACTAAATTATTTGCTTATGTAGCCTTTCTTTTTAAACCTCAACACTCACTGTATTAGCTGGAACATAGAAGCGATTGCTTATATTAACATTCTCCATTGCTCAGCTCTGTAGCAGAGAAGAGACAAAGCTGCCCTAAAGGAAAGCCTCTCCGTAGCTAGCTATACCAGTCATCCAAAACACTAAACCTCTGACAGGTGAAATGAATTACATTGATTGTTACAATGGCAACTGTCAAGTGTTAGGAATATTAGGCAGCCAGTTCTTGAAGTTAATGTGTTGAAAGCAGAAAATGTGGGCAAGTATAAGGATTTAAACTACTTTCGCAAGGAAAAAATTGTGAGACAACTAGATCAAAGGGACAGATTTACTAAGCTGTGGGTTTGGAAAAGTGGAGATGTTGCCCATAGCAACCAATCAGATTTTAGCTGACATTCTCTAGTATGTAAAAAGAAAGTGAGAGCTAGAATTTGATTGGTTGCTATAGGCAACATCTCCACTTTCCAAACCCGCAGCTTAGTAAATTTGGCCCAAAGAATCTCCAAAACAGTAGGTCTTGTGTGCTGTTCTTACTATGCAGTGGTTAGTACATACCAAAAGTGGTCCAAGGAAACACAATCAGTGAGTTGATGACAGTGCTACATTTATAAAAACACATAAAAAAATAATATGGTTGGTGTTTATGAATGTCACAACAGTCTGGTCTCTCGGGACAAGTTGTGGGGCAGTCGGGACAGTCCCCTGAAAGCGGTTTTGCCATCTGTTGTGACATTCATAAACACCAACCATATTATTTTTTAATGTGTTTTTAGAAATTTAGCACTGTCATCAACTCACTGATTGTGTTTTGCAGGGTCTTTTTTTTGTAAAGCCCTGTCGTGCGGTATATGTGACAGGGCTTTTCCAGCACAGTACAGGAAATACAGGGCTCCTACGGGAGCCCTGTACGACCAATACTGTTACTGAGAATGTCAGTGACCAAACCTATGTGGTCACTGCCATTCTACAAAAGAGATTTGGTCCTATAGGGCTCCCGTACCACGTGACTCATCAGAGAGGGAGAGACAGCTGGACAGCGCCGCGGAGGAAGACATCAAAAGGTAAGTAGTTGAAAAGAAATAATTAAGAGGCAGATATGGATGGCTGGGCATAATAAAGGGGCAGATATGGATGGCTGGGCATAATGAAGGGGCAGAAATGGATGGCTGGGCATAATAAAGAGACAGACATGGATGGCTGGGCATAATAAGAGGCAGATATGGATGGCTGGGCATAATAAAGAG
>WWET01001311.1:284473-296486 GCA_011038615.1 Limnodynastes dumerilii | reverse complement strand
TACCTTTAGGTACGTTTAAGAACGTTATAAAGTGTCACATCTGTATATAATGGCCTTACATAGGCCTAGATTCTTTAAAAGCATTTTAATCCACCACAATAGGAGGGCTAGCCCGAAATTGCGATGCCAAGGCATGTCTGAGCTGGAGATAGGCAAAAATGTTTGTGGAGGGGAAAGAAAACTCCTCCCTCAGCTGAGCAAAGGACTTGAACACACCAGCAATGTACAACTGACCCACCAGCTGCAGCAGGGAGTGGGACCAAAGGGGCTCCTCTAGATCCGTTCCTTCGCCCACCAGAAGTTGCCCTGCCAGTTTCCAAACCTCAGCAGCCTGTTTGACAATAGAACAGAAGGATTTAGCAGATCTACCCAACAGCAGAATTTGTAGTGACGAGAGGTTGGGTGAGGAGCGGCGCACCAAGGCGTCCAGACAACAAAAGAGAAAAATGTGGGATTTAGACCAATTTATTTGTAAACCAGAATAAACCCCAAAGGTGTCCACTGTGTGAAGTAGACTTCCCATGGAGTAACCAGCATTGGATAGGAAAAGTAGTATATTGTATGCATAAAAGGCTATGGTGTCTACTGAATCTCCCAACTGGAGTCCCACAACGTCCTGGTGCACGCAAATGATACATGCAAAGGGATCTATTGTTAACGAGAACAATGCCGGTGACAGTGGGCAACCCTGACACATGACCCTCCCTACCCAGGGTAAAGGAACTAGAAGTGTGTCCATTAACACAGACCCTGGCCACAGAGGCAGAACAGAGGAACTGCACCCATTTGTAAAACCAAACTGTCGTTGCTCTTCCCAAAGGTAGAGCCACTCGACAGAATCGGCATCTAGCAACAGAATCGCTGCCTCTGGTAGTGACTCGCCCATCATTTGGATATGACTAAACAGTCTACGGAGGTTAATGGTGGTTGATTGCTGGGCATAAACCGAGTTTGGTCGTGGTGAATAACCTGCGTGATTACGTCATTCAGTCCAATGGCCAGTAATTTAGCAAAAATGT
This sequence comes from Limnodynastes dumerilii, assembly GCA_011038615.1. Lineage (NCBI taxonomy): Eukaryota > Metazoa > Chordata > Amphibia > Anura > Limnodynastidae > Limnodynastes > Limnodynastes dumerilii. Next base: position 295,467 of record WWET01001311.1, on the reverse strand, counting down.
TTACGTCAGTGGAGAGTAGTGAGGTGGGGCAGTAAGATTCCGGGAGAAGGAGGTCTTTATCTGGCTTTGGAATAATAACATTGGCCCATATTCAGACCACCGGACGTATTTATATACCGAAATTGGATACTGTGCATGTGCAGTAAATTTTTAATGTAATCTACGTATGTTTTCGTTACGTAGATTGCGTAGATGCGGTCTTTAATTTATTAAAATATTGTAGAAGTCAGGGAGCAAAAAACTAGGGGAAGGCCTTATAGACTTCTATTGGCATACTGTCCACCCCAGGGGCCTTATGATTAGGAAAGGAGCTAAAGACATGCTTTAGTTCCTCTTCTGTGAATAGGGCATCTAAAAAATCAGCAGATTCCTGTGAGAGCGTGCAGAGACTGACCTAGACCAAATGATCAGCTAACTGTACAGGCAAATAAGACACCCACAATACATAAAGGTTTTTGTCGAAATCGAAGGATACCTCCACAACATTTGACCCCATGACGCGTGTGCGTCTCTCCGGATCCAAAACAGCTGGGATAACGTTATTGCCCCTATTCTCCCTTGCCAAACATATTAAGTAGGTGCCCCAGCATCTGCCTGTGAATAAAGAGAATGCTTAGCAAAGAGAAGCCTACGTTTGGACTTGTTGGACTTGTTGAGCAGGTAGTCAGTCCACTCCCCTTGACCCCGCAGCCAGGCCATTCGGGCATCCAGATCCCACGAGGAGAGATAACCGGCCTCCAACTCTCTACAAGATTGTTCCAACTTTACCTCCTGAGCCCTGCGAGAGCGTTTAATATCCACAACTTGGTTAATGAAGGTGTCCCACATAAACGCCTTAAATGCCTCCCACTGCACCTGCAGAGTCCTGGTTGTCCTGGAAGTACTGCACCCAAGATTCTACAAGATCTAAACCTGTCTCCATTAACATTAGAAAAAAGGGATTGAATTTTCAGAAATGAGTACCTCGATCTGCGTCTAGATTCAGAGACAGGAATAGCGGAGTGTGGTCAGAGATACCCTTAGACATGTAAGGGATCTTATCAACCCATGGGGACAGCGTTGGGGAGATAAAAATTAAATCAATGCGGGACATGGCCTGATGGAAGGAAGTATGGAAATATGGAAGGAAGCATGAGTATTGGCATGTCAATGGGAACCTTATCCTCCAAGAGTCCACCCATCCCAATTTGCTGACCAATTTCGCAAAAGGGGTGGTACTCCAGGGGCCCCATGCTGTTTACTCCAACTATCAAGGGCCTGATCAAGCACATTATTAAAATCCCCCAAACAAACCATCTCAGTTCCCAGGGCTTGGGAGATGAAGGTGGCCGCATGGCCAAGAACCTCTGCTCATGTAGATGCCCAATATATGTATGTGGATGGAGCTAACCGTGGCCTGGTAAAAAACAAAACGACCGTAGGGGTCTATTTGGGCTTGTTCTAGCACAAATTGCACATGCCTATGAACTGGAAAAGATACTCCTTGGGCCTGATTCAGACCTACACCGATGGGCTGTGCTTACTAAAGCATCGGCGTTGATTTTGATGGACACTCCCCCTGTGCGGGCGTTTGACCCCTTCCTTACACCGGCTGAAGGCTACCCTAACTTCACACACACGCACAGGAGCGCATGGCCGCTTACAATACATAAAGGTTTTTGTCGAAATCGAAGGATACCTCCACAACATTTGACCCCATGACGCGTGTGCGTCTCTCCGGATCCAAAACAGCTGGGATAACGTTATTGCCCCTATTCTCCCTTGCCAAACATATTAAGTAGGTGCCCCAGCATCTGCCTGTGAATAAAGAGAATGCTTAGCAAAGAGAAGCCTACGTTTGGACTTGTTGGACTTGTGGTACCATCCTAGCGACGGCGGGCGTTGTTCTGGATCAGGCCCCTTGTGATTAACTAGAATAATGGGAATGATATACCCAACTCACCCTGGATTTACTAAAGGCGATTTTACTAAATCACCAAGTCAAGAATTTGGTGGAGCGTAGGCTCAGGTTCCACCGGAGGGTCATCAATTCCATATTGATCTAGGTGGGCTAGGAGGCTCAGGAGGGGGAGTCGATTTGAGCTGCCTAGCGAACTTTTCCTGGCAAGCAGCAGCAGAAGTTACATTTCCAGATCACTGCATGTTGCAGGGGAAAGTCCAGGCTAGTTCCGGCAGGTAGGTGATTGAGCTATGCGTGTTAGCAAGTTGAGTTAAGATGCAGGTGACTACCAGACAGCTCCCCAGTCTCAGGGCACCCACAAATCACTGAATAGGAGAAGGATTAGCAGGAAGGTTGTCACAGGGCAGCAAGGCTGTATTAGTTCCCTCAGGTAAAGGTTAAGATATCAGGCACACAGTCTTAGGGTTTCACAGATCAATGAAAAAATGCAGCATATAGCAGACTGATTGGGAAAGTGGCCTGAGGGTTACATCTGAGGGTAGCTGCAGCACTACAGGCAAGTGGAATCGGCAGGAGAATAATCACAAAATAGAATATAAGTAGAGACGTAGTGTAACCCACAGTAGAGGGAATGGATCGACAGGCAGTAAGTTAAATCTGAGAATATTTGCAGCACCGCAGGTAAGTTAAATCGGCAGGCAGACAGTCACAAGGCTGTGTACATCCAACCGTGTAGCGAAGAAACAGCAGACAGCAGGTAACTGTCCAGCTAGGAGATACTGAACACAGACTCACCCCCACTGCAGTATTCAATACAATGACACCAACTGGGAAGGCCTCAGGCCAGAAATGCAACCCAGGGAAAGCCTGTTCCACTCTTTGCTGGCTGTGTTACACAGGACAATGCAGGAGGGGCACTTTTGTACCCCCAGTAGGTCCTGTGGCTGTATGATAAACCAGACAGCACCACAAAGCAGGAGGGGTCCAGGTACAGAAATTCTTGCCACCACCGCTGGTATTCTGCACAAGGGTGCGTATGATGTGCAGCAAAATAGTGACTGGAAGTCACACTACCGCTTTGCGCCACTTAGCAACCGCCAGGAAGGCTTATTCTGGTCCGCAGCTTTCCCCCTTCAGATGGCAGCCAAGAGGGTATGGAGATCACTGTGTCCGCAGCCCATCGCCTCCAAGGATAGGACATCTCCCCTCACCGCACTGCACCACCTCCTGACTGCAGGAACTATCACAGCCTCAGCACCTGTCCATGGACACCGCCCGCCCTCTTCACACAGGGGACAGCCAGGCAGACAGGAAAAAAAGGAAGGGCACTTCGGGTGACTTCCCTGCTGCAGGGACTAAGCTAAGACAGGATATGTGGACAGATGAAGCAGAAGCTGAGATGGCACTCCATGCTAGTCCAAGCCACGCCATTGGTGTTAATTTAATAACACTGTGTACAGTCAGTGTACTTTACATTGTACATGGCATGTCTTCCATTTATTGATTTCATATTTTAATTAATACCTGTTTAAAATAAGATTTTTTCCTAGCAGTCACTAATAGTGTGACGTGTCACATGTGAAGTTTACTTTTTGTTGTAATTATTTAGGGGTGTTTGGAAATTGTGGTAAATTAATATCACTGTGTACACTCATGTGTGCACATTGCATTGTACAGGGCATATCGTCATTTCTCAATCGTTTAATTAATTACTGTTTGAAAGCAGATTTTTTTCTTAGCCAGTCACTTATATTGTGATGTATCATGTGTTACATTCAAGACACATCACATTTATTTGGTGTATTTGGAGAACTTGGTAAATTAATATATCTGTGCACAGTCATTGTACATTATTTTGTACAGACATATCATATTAAATTTACCTATTCTGCAAAAAAGCTATTTTTTTTCTAACCAGATACTAATAGTGTCACGTGCTTTCTCTCTCTTTCTCTCTCTCTCTCTCTCTATCTCTCTCTCTCTCTCTTTCTCTCACAATCACACACTACATCAATTTTAAGCAATCTTCAGGGTCCTCCTGTTTTCTTAATTTTTATGGGTCAAACAGCAGTTTACAGAACAAGAGCTGTAACTTCCACTGAGTTTTCTTCTGCAACATGTACTATTAAAAATAGTCAATGGATAAGAAGAAGAAGAGGTAAAAAGGGGCATTCCAAAAACAAAAACTTTTTATACACCGCTCGAAAAATCTCACTAAATATGAGGGGAAAAATCAGTGCAGACAAAATGTACATTGCTAAGATACCATACACCACACATAGTTGCAAGCATAGGCTCAAAACAGGGCCGCCATCAGAAATTGTAGGGCCCGGGACTGACAAAATATGCAGGCCCTCGCCCCCCTCCCCCCCACAGGTTCCAAAAAAGAAATGAGCCTCTCTTGCAGCTCTATGGCGCATACGCACACACAAAAAGAGCAGCACTCAGAGATTGTTAGAATAAAGTACTAAGAGTCCAGGGTTTCCAGCATTTCAGTATGCAAAACTTTTGTCATTAAAACTGAAAACGGAAGCCATGATGTACTCCTAGTACTTTAATAATCTCAGAGTGCTGCTCTGTATGCATTTGGCCATTGTTATAACAGGCTGGCAAATGAGTAAGTTGCACTTATTTATTTAAATTTTGTTATAGAAAAAGCAGCTAGTATAGACACAAATTATTCACTATAAAATGCATGTATTATTATAATACAGAGTTGTGTTACTTGGACAGTGCTAATAAATACAGAGATGGCAGTATTCAATAATCTTCAGTATGAAATGAGGGTGGTAGACACAGAAATTGTGCTTGTATATACATAGCATTAATCAATACAAAGGTGACAGAGGTTATAATTCCCAGTGGAAATCAGTATTTGATATATATGAGATTTAGCCAGTTCAAAGTTTTGAGTCCATTATAAGAAACTGAAAGTCTGTAATAAGAGTAATGTATGCGCTAATAATAATTTGCACAATATTCCTTAAATCACACTGTATGATAAGGTCCGTTACTCACACTCCGTTTCTTCTTTATCTGGGTAACATGGGACACCGGGCACTCTAATAGAGGTTGGAGCGCATCCTATCTCCATCCATTCCGGCGGCCTTGATCTCTGGGATAATGTTTTGTCAACTCACAGTGGCGCTCTGGTAATGTTATTTACCAGAAATGGACAGAGAACATGGAACATTTAATGGACTCATAGCTTTGAACTGGCTAAATCTCATATATATCATATACTGATTTTTTACTGGGAATTTTCAGCATGTTACCTTTGTATGCATTAACGCTATCTATATACAAACACAATTTCTGTGTATACCACCCACATTTCACACTGAAGATTATTGAATACTGCCATCTCTGCATTTATTAGGGCTATCTATCTTACACATTTTTATATTGTTTATATAAAATCTTATAAGATTTTGTATTATTATTAATACCCCCCCTACATCCTCCTCGACTTGTAAAATGCTGATGGTTATTTGATTATTAAAAACTAAAAACCAACAAATCTTACTTTATGACCCTGGCTCTGGAAAAGCAGGAGAAGGTCTCTGGTGTCTACAGGCAGGGAGGTCACATGACACACTGTGACAGAAAGTTTCTTGCACAGTGTGAATGAGTCATCGCTAGAGTTGGAGACTTCCGTCTCTGTGATGACTCATAGGCTTCACTGACAATCTATCAGTGTCTGAGCCGAGGATCCCCGGAGGAAAAGAAAAAAAACAAAACACAAACTACAGAAAGTCCCATGCGTATCCATACGCATGGGACAAATAGTAAAGCGTGCTTGTCATTTCTAAGGCGTCATAGACGACCCAGACAGGCGTTAACGCGATCACTGATTGCAGGGTATGCTGTTGCAAGTGTTAATGGCATGCCGCCGCATGCATAATATCCTCACAGTTCTGTCATTTTCTATGTTGATAGCTGTCATCGGTGGTCCGGACCTTCACCTCTTCCTGGCTGGCTCATGTAAGACGATTGTTCGTCTTCTGGGTCCCTCCAGCTGATGAATCCTGTCATTATTGGTCTCCTATTTATACCCTCTGATGGGACTGACCACATTGCACTCGGAAAGAGACCTGTATGATAGGTAAATGTTTGTGGCCTCATTATGTGAACTAAAAAATTTGTTGGAATTGGACAGTGGTACTTGACCTGATTCTATGCTGGGTGAAAGAAGATTAAGAACAACTGCTTTACACTATGCATTCTCTTATCACTCGTTCAGCTGTAACATGTCCAATTTGGGTGAATATTTGACCATGCACATGCTTAGTGTTGTATGCCTGAAGATCTGTCTGACAGGTGGGGTGGAAATATTTATATTTTAAATTAGGAGCAGGTTTATATACTTCTGTGCGAACCAGCGGTTGTATGGACCACTGATACGCAGAGGTGACTTGAGGCAGAATTATGGCAGTGTTGGAAAATGCACAAAGGTCAGTATCAGGCTCTATATTATTATAGGACTGGAAGGAGACTCTCGAATGCTTTCCATACGTGTGGGAATCTGTCCGTCCGACTGTCGCTCCCCTCTCTCGTGCGGGTATAAGCTGCCATAAGCCTGTCTTAACTATGGCGTGTGGATCAGCTGTCCATATGACTGCAGATCCGCACAATTGTGCCCACTTTAGCGGGCGGAGGGAAAGCATAGTCCGTTTCTTTAGAAACTAACCTAACACTAGCATAACAACTGGACGGTGCATGCACTCTGTGGGCGTAAGTGGTCTGACGTCCGCCTGTATCCGAGCCATAGTGTGAAAAATGATATACTGCTTTTGTAATAGTATACATAGCCATCACAATAATTATCTCCATGCTGCAATAGTAAGAGGAAAGCTGCATATTTAGTGCTTGTTTACACACACACACACACACACACACTTCATTATTGTATGTTTGTATTGTTGAATTTTGCTGTTATCTGTGCACTGGTCTTGCCTGAAACTTTAACCATGATTGATCACCTTCAGCTCGACCTTGTGTGACCTTGTATTTGCTGTCTGACAATAATTACAAGGATCACCTTTGCTGATCCTTGTAATTCAATGACTACAGCATGCCTACACATTGCAGACATGCAGAACTTCGGATTTTTCTAATACACGCGATATGCCGCCATTAGTTAAAGGGCTAATCGCGGTGAATTTTTAATTAAAATCATTGCGATTAAGCCCTAAAAACATGGCGGCACATCGCCTGTGTTTGAAAAAATCGCATCAATATCGTGTGTTAGTGAATTTGGACAAAAAAATAAAAAATGTGTGTGAAAATTGCCGCGATGCCCCGCGATGCGATTTTTCAGTACATTATCACCCTTAATAGCGGAAGAAACATTTTACGAGCCTTATGAATTGGTAAGTTGGAGCACATACCATTCTGCACACATTAAACTTGGTTGTACAGCATTTTTTTTTTAATGGCAGGTCTGTGCAGGAGATGCTGGTTGTGGCTCGAAAAATTATTGGGCATTGCTGGCATTTGGCAACAGTATGTAGAACTTTGCATCAACTGCAGGAAATAATTCATTTGCCATGCCACCAAGTGAAGCAACAGGTAGTAACCAGGTGGAATTCCACCCTTTATATGCTTCAGCGACTGTAGGAAAAAGCCATGAGATAGGGAAAGGGGATGTTAATTTACTGCAGCACACTGGAGAATAATCTCAGTATTATGAAAGATACTGTATCCATTTGAAAGTGAGACCCATGAAGTAAGTTTAAATGTAGAAGTCAGGGCAGGTCATTTCCTTAATTAAGCTGACTGAGAAGAACCTGGAAACACTGAAGCAAGAGATGAAAGTAGATGAATACTCTAAGCATGTTGGACTTATAGATCAATGGCCGAATTCAGACCTCCATGCATTTTCTGAATGCACAAAGGTCCTGCAGCCTGCATGACAGAGGGGAGTGAACTCCCCTATCACTCCCTCCTCTCATGCAGTTATGGCAGCTCGAATTGCAAATGACACATCTCCTGTTTCAACTTCTGAATCAAATGCTTCTGCCGGAAACTGCTGCCATTTTCAATCACAACCACTGGTGTTGGGGAGTCTAGACAGCCCACGTGTGATTGGTTGTGGAACTCCTTTTCTGCTTTTTCTATTATCTCTATAGTATGTTGTATTTCATGGTTTCTTCAATCTGTCAGCTCCTGACCAGGCAATTCTGCAGGACACAAGACACTGTGGGGTAATTTCCCTAAATACAGTTATGTCCAGATAAACCTTTCTCCATAACAAGAAAAAGCCTGCCATACATATCGTGAAATTTCACCCTGCTGGGGAAAGTTAAATGGGGCTTCAGAAATCAATACAAATGTTTTCACTTAGCATTATGCTGTAATCAGAGCTCCTGCAGAGATGTAATGAATGGGGCTGATGTCACCCATTCAAAGCCGACAGAGAGTGTATGTGACTCAACCTGTGAGTCATCCTCTCTCTCTGCATGGCTGATACATAATAACATGTGCATTGTCAGAGATTCAGGGACTTTGTTCTCCAGATCAGGTTCCCTGAGGCCAGTTGGTTTGAGCAAAAGGATAAAGGAAGCGAGGTGTCTGGAATGGACTTCTACTCATATGGGGACCATGCCCTACAAAACCCACCCTAGATACGCCACTGGTACTAAGAGTTTAAATAGTGTGCCTTCAGTGATCATTTTCTGTGGGAAGCACATGATCAGGATTACTGATTGTGGATTGAACATGAGAGGTCATCTGACATGATCTAAGATGGAGCTGTCTATGAATCATGCTGGAATCGAGTGTCTGGAGGCAAGATGCGGACTGTATGTACTGTGGACTGTGGTCTGGGAAAGAAGTAGGCCTTGCTTATGGAGATGTACTGAGGAATCCCAAGAGTTGACAACCACGGACCAGATAAGTACTGCGAGTTGTGACATGCATCCACCTAAACAAACAGCTGTATTTAAGTAAGTCTGTAATTAAGCAATTTAGTAAAAACTATAGGAATCTTAAGTTAAGAAAAGCATTGAAAAACTATTATTCTAAAATGCAAAGCTAAAATTGCTCCCAATTAGATCTTTTACAGTGTTCAAACATATATAAGATTGAATTGTGCAATATTTATTACATAAGAGGTTAACATCAAAATCAAAATACATCCCATAAAACATAAAATGATGACTTCATGTTTTTCATATGACATGTGGATTGGAATAATTACATGAGAGTGGTTTATGTGGTTGCTTTGCTAAGGGATCCTTTTGGATAGGAGGACCAAGACTGACAGCAGAAATAGACGGACGTTTAATTTCTGAAAGGAAAAATTATGTTGGCCGCTTATTGCCAGAGCAATGGCCTTTCGGAGGAATTTGCTGAAAATTTTGGAAGTACTTCCTCAACTCTGTTCCAAAGCAAAGTAGATGTATTTTAATACCATTCATTAAACAGTGTTTTAAAAAAAACCTGGCAGTATGATAATATCTGATGGATGGCAAGCATACAAATGACTGTCCAATGAAGATTACATATGTGGGTAAATCATATGCTGAACTTTGTAAATCCAAAGACAGGCGCCCACACACGGTCAGTGGAATCTTTTTGGGGAAATGCAAAACCAGTTGGGACACTCATAGGAGCATGCTGGATTCATACCTTTGATGAATGTGAATTTGTGTAGTGGAAAAGGTTGAACAGTGATGATGACCCATTTCTAAAAATTCTTGAAGAAATCGTGGCATATTGTGGCATAGTAGCAAGAGTATTGATCCCCAGAGTCGGACACAATGGAGGACAGATAACTGGAAAACTGGATAACTGGAAAAAGGTAGATAACAGGAAAGGTCTGACCTCTACCTTTCCCAGTCTCTACCTTTCCCAGTCAGTTACCTCAGACTAACTGTCACTTGTTTTTAAATCAACACTGAGCCTAACCAGTTGTAGATAGCCAGAACCTTTCTTCTGGCACAGGAAAGTGGAGAGCAGATAACAGGAAAGGTTCCAAGTTTCTTTAATTGTAAAAGGTGCAGTCCTAAAACTATGTGCCAATTTTTGGGTGTTGTTGCAAGGGGGCTCTAGCCACATTTTGCCTAAAGCATCAATTTGTTAAAGGCCAGCTCTGTCAATTACTGTATGATTATCAGTTTGTCATCTGATCTACAAAATTATGATGTGTTTCACCATTGTGCACAGTAAAAACAGCATCGACCTAAACATAAAGAAGCACAGAATAGTTACTGTATGTATTTACAGATAAGCATTGGTAAACTACAACTACATTCAGAATGATAAACATTATCTACCCTTTGTCACAGTAGCACTAATACTAATCCATTAACATTGATATTCCACTTATGTACTTTTTTTTATTGAATAGTTTAGTCCGAAAAGAATGATTCTTCAGAGATTCATGATAATGGATTTGTTAGAATTCCATGTTAACAGAGACACAGGCAACGAAATATCAGTACAACATTATACACCAAAGCCTTCTTCTTTCATATGTCAAATATGTCAATACAAACAGAAACCCTGAGCAATTGGGTATACATCTGCTGAATGCTAACAAGAGGCCATATCTGCAAGGAACACACTGAACTCAGAACATTGCAATGTGAATGGAATGAAATGATTGAAAAAAAATATTTCTCAAGTGTTGTCAACACAGACTGTGGAAGAAGGAAGTTTTATAAAAAAAATAAAAAATGGTTCAGTGCTATAATCATTAAAAATGGTCACTTTTAAAATGAACATTAAATTATCTATTAATGTATATAAATATTATTTGCTATCATTTATATATCTAATATATTTATTATATAACCACCACTGGTGGTTAATTGCTATAGTTTGTAAGAACTGTAGTTAATAAGCCAAGCAGTAAACAGGGTGTCAAGCAAATAAACACACACACATCCAAACACACATATATATGTGTGGCACCCCTGCACTTTCAGTCTGAAAGTGCAGGGTGCGCATTGAGGCTTAATGCAGAGCAGCGCGAGCGGAGTGGGTTTGTGCGGGGGCCGTTGCTTGGCAACGGCCAGTAAACAGAGGTGCGCGCTGTGCAGTGCGTGGTGCCTGTGGAAACGGGCCGTTGCTTGGCAGCGGCCATTAA
>WWET01001311.1:258851-275846 GCA_011038615.1 Limnodynastes dumerilii | reverse complement strand
CCCATTTCATTTCACATCCCCATTCCCAAACTACTTTCTAAAAAAAAACCAGTAATATAAACTTACCTTTCCTGTGTCTTCCGGCTCTCTCCTCCGCGGCGTGCGCTCTGCAGGTTAATGACGCCCGCGTGACCTTAGACTTGCGTCACCGAATTATTTCCCCGCTATATGTGTCCATCCTTATTGCCCCTTTCATGTCCAGCTTTTCACTCCCCCATTTCACATCCCCATTCCCAAACTACTTTCTAAAAAAAAACCAGTAATATAAACTTACCTTTCCTGTGTCTTCCGGCTCTCTCCTCCGCGGCGTGCGCTCTGCAGGTTAATGACGCCCGCGTGACCTTAGGTCACACTTGCGTCCTCTGCTCTGATCAGAGCTGCGGCTGTGCACGGCACAGCCCGCTCTGTCAGTGGCTCCCGGCGGCAGCACGGCACAGGAGAGATGAGTAGGTATGCCATACGGCGCTATGGCATACCATCACTTCTGTGAGCCCACACGGAGTAAAAATACAGCCGCTCACAGAATCTTAAAATTCTATGAGCAGTTGTATTGTTACTCAGAGCCGACTCACAGTATTTTAGAAGTGCCAGTATGCCATACCGCCGCATACCGGCACACTTCGAGCACTGATCCCAACCACAATTTAAAATCAATCAAGGGAGTTCAATATTAAATATCGTAGTCAGATTCCAAACATGGATATAACTGAAAACCTATGAAATGACTTAGAGGTTTTTGCACAAATTATATCCTTGCTATTTGATAAAGCTTAAAGAATTTTACAGGGACAAACATTAACGTCACTACATTGAAAAGGCCTATTAAAACACTCACTATTGTAAACAATACCTATATAAATGAGGAAGCCAGCAGTGTAGTCTGTAATCCAGTTTCTTGAAATCCTGCTAAATTTATACTTGAGATGAAAGGTTCAGATTTAATGCAATCTGACAGATCCAAGGGGTTCCGAGTCAAACTGAGGTAGGACAGAAAAAACATAATCTTTTTCATAATCCTTGGATCTTGTCTGCGTGCTATATAAGGCACTCTCGTAATTTAAAAGCAATTTTAGATATCAGAGTAGAGGAGCATGCTTGCTTGCTATAACTGTGATATATGCTTGTAGGCATTGCACAGTAACAGTGTACATTAGTCTATTAGGTGTGATGTTGATCTTGACCTGTACTGTCTTTTAATCAACAGCCCTTATTATGGCTCTCAGTTTTTCACAAGTTGTAAAACAACTGTGCTGCCTACAATACTATAGTAGCTGCTCAGTGAATTGTGTGTTTAAAAGCATAAAATAATAATTTTTTTGTTCCTCAGTGTAATCTGCAGTTCTGGGGCCAGATTTACTAAGCTGCGGGTTGGAAAAGTGGAGATGTTGCCTATATCATGTTGCCTATGTTGCCTATATCTATTGCATCTTCCTTTGAGAAAGTTTTACTACGAAACGCGCGTCAGGACATAGCTGATTGCGGTTCCCGAGTGCACCGGGCCCCGCTGTACGAACTGTTGGACACCACGCAGCCCTGGGAGTTAGTTGGCAAGGGCAAGTATACGTACCCGGAACGGGGGGAGTGCGGGCCGTGAGGCCGCTAGTGGTATGGGCAGGGACAGACACCTCTAGTTAGTTGGGCTGCCTTGATCTTATCACCGCTGTCACTGACACGGCCGTCAAGGATAAGTATCCTGCACTATATGCATGTTCTGTCCACTGCCAATTTGTATTTGCTTGTTTGAATTACATGTAATCCCAGGACTAATGCATGTGTGGATTGTCATTGTGATGATATTACTGGTTTCCATCTTGTCAGTTCGTATCATTTTAGATATTTCGTTTTGCATCAATTTATCATTGCTACAATAAATCCATTTGTTGCATACAACAGTTTTAGGTGTGCATTCTTGAGGATTCTTTTATAGGAACTTAGTTTCCTTTGTTTTTCTTGGTTTATTAGTACATTGGATCCGTGAATAGCACCCTTATATATTTGTGTAAATTTATCAACCAATCAGATTCTAGCTCTCACTTTTTTTTTTACAAACTAGAGAATGTGAGCTAAAATCTGATTGGTTGCTATGGGTAACATCTCCATTTTTCCAAACCTGCAGCTTAGTAAATCTGGCCACTGATCTGCACTACAGTTTTAGTACTATAGCTCTGACTATATGGCAATAGTACATGTAGTAGCTTAGCCACTGCCCAGTGTGTTAGCCTGACAGTTGCTGTTTCTGTATTGCTGTTTAATGTACCCACTATGAAAAAAAAATTCTTCACTGTTTTAAAGCAGAGTATTCTTTGTCACTATAATAGTGTCACTTAGTTGCCATCACACACTATTTCTATCAGTAGCAATGTGATTCTGTATAGTGTGCAATAACAACACAATTTTCCCTGCACTGTTAATATACTGAATGTTGGCAATAATAGTGTCACTTGCTATCACACACTGGGCCTGATCCAGAGGTGCACGCAATTCAGTATGCATCGTTTGTGTCAGATTCATTAGTAAAAGTGGAGAGGGCTTCATGCTATTCAAATGCGTACACATTGATGCCTTTGGATTTCAAGCAATTATGGCATGTAGCATATGGGCACAGAGGAGCAAGTGCAGGATTGTACAGTTTAATTGTTACGGTTGTGGCTAACCAGGTCTTCACTAGAGCCCCTGATGGTAGGGTAGGCTGGGATGACTAGCAGAACTCCTAGCAGGTTGTGGCCCCAGGATACCACTACAGTTGTAAGAACACACAAAAGGGTGAGAATGAATAGTCCAGAGAGTTAGGTAGGCATTAAAGAAGAACCTACAGTGGAGGATGGAAAAACAATGGGAAGGATCAGCAAAAGCTGAAAATACCAGAAGGACAAACAACACCGACTGTAGACAAGGGATAACATTTATGGCAAACAACAGTCACTCAGCCACAAAGGGAAAACTGGGGAGGAGAACCAGGAGGTGAAGGCTAATGAACAGGAGTCTGGGATCTGGATAGGCAGGAGGACACTAGGAGCACAGGAGCAGAAAGTCAGGCAACACTCAGCAGTCAAAAAGAATTGTCAAAAGCTAAAGACTGAAACAGGAGAGCAGGTGAAGCACAAGGGAGCCAAACACTGTCAGCGTGTCACAGTGCTACTGACCTATGATTGTGCAGCAGCCCTCTCACCTATTAACACTATTGGCTAGTGTTCTGGCTGCTAAGCAACAGCCATGAAACTATAAGACAGCAGGGAGTGGGGAGCGCATGTGCACTATGGACCTGCTAACCTGCTAATTTGCATGCCATCACGTGTAATGAGACGGAATGCAAGAGAACAACACTGCCGTTGATCCATACCTATTGTTGCAAGATCGGGGTTTAGGTTTTCATTTCCTAGGCACAATCACTGGATTAGCAGCAGCAATCATCAGACATAATTGCAGATATTGTACAAATCAGGCTGTGTGGTTTATTGACCTACAAGTTCAGCAGCATACTAAACTTATAAAAAATACCGTATTTGCCCATGTACAACACGCTTCCTTGTATAAGACGCACCCCATTTTGGAGCCTAAATTTTAAAAAACTGTTTTTTTTAAGTATTTTTTAAATACCTTACTTAATTACCTAAGGTCGCGCAATGTCATTGTACAGCATGCACCGCGAGGGAGACAGTCTGAGTCACAGCTGCGGAGGAGAGCGGAGGGACAGCAAAGGTAAGTTTAGTGTTACATCCCCTGTATAAGACGCACCTGATTTTCAGACCCATTTTTTGTCTAAAAAAAGGTGCATCTCATACATGGGGAAATACGGTAAATCCTAGGCCTGTCTGGCCAATAACTAATACAATAGACAAACCCTGTCTATGGACCCATACCTCTCAAGCAGTTATACCAGTTGGATCGCTGACTGAGGATTGCCGTGGATTACCCACTTACGTAGAACGACAGGCAGGGCTCTTAGGTACTTGTTCATGACAACCCTTTCCATGATCCCTGGTCCTGTTAACGTCTCCAGCTGTAGCCACTCTGTGGAGAGATGGATGAGGTCATGCATCTGTGAGTGTAGTGGTTTTTCCCTCTCATAACTCCAGTGATAAACTCTTTAAGCTCGTAGTGCCATAGTGACCCCCAAACATGTGAGGATTTTCGCCTTCAATTTGTCATAGTCTTTAGCATCTGCAACACTTAAATCAAAATAAGCCTTTTGAGGTTCCCTAGACAGAAAATGTGCCAGCAGGCCTGCCCACTGAGTTTTGGGCCAGTTTTCTCTTTCTGCTGTCCGCTCAAAGGTACTCAGGTATGCTTCCACTTTATCATTATTGGTTATCTTTTGAAGGAAATGACTAGCTCGTATGGATGTAAAGCTAGTGGTATTGTCTGCATGAGGTTCACCCTTCTGCTGTATCATCATTGCAATCAGTTCAAAGTTTTGTCCCTGTAGCCTTCTGATTTTTTTTATAGCATCTTGCTGCTCCATGGATATTTGTTGCGACTGTAACAGGACCTGTAAGAGGTCTCCCATTTCGTTTTCTGGGGTAATTATAGCAGGATAATGAAATTTGGTGTCCTTTATCATTGCCCAGAGCAGTCAATCCACACCTCTTTGCTCAACATAGTAAATATTCCTGGTGTATGACCCTTTAAATACAACAGTCCATAGTCTCTGCAGGAAAAGTTTTATGCTTTTCCTTTTGGCTTGGCTTTGCACTGGTGGGACAACAGCTCTCAGTACAATGCACCGAACAAAGTCTCTTTCCACAGTGTATTTTTTTTCCTCTCTGCAACACCTTGCGCTGTGACTTTAGCCAAGCACCTGCAGAGTATTGCACCACTGCAAAACACACATAGCCACCTGTTCTCTGCAGGTTTTCCAGTTGATGCTGCTTAATTACCTGCTGCACAAGTCCTTGATCTTTGCACACAGACTTCTCACTGCTGCTCAGTGTCTTGCTTAGTGCCTGCTTTGTGGAATGCTTACATTCTCCACAGGGCCGGCGCGACCCGCTCCGCGAGGGGATGCGGTGCATCCCGGCGCCATGCTGGATAGGCGCCGGACATCCCCCGCTCTCTGCTATACAGATTGGCTACAGTCTCCTGCATGAACGCTGCCAATCTATATAGCAGGGAGCGGGGGATGTCTGGCGCCTATCCTGGATATCCCTATCCTGAAATCTAGCCCTGGATTTAGATGCAGCATCCTCTATTAACGGGCCCAAGACACACACACACACACACACACGTAAATAGATAGATAGATAGATAGATAGATAGATAGATAGATAGATAGATAGATAGATAGATAGATAGATAGATAGATAGATAGATACAAAAGACACCCCAGCACTCTTGCAATCTGCCGGGGTATGAGGTCTCAATTTAAAAATACATGATATATGATCCAAAATTGGGACTCTGACAGTTTTAGAGTTAGGACCACCAAAACAGAGAAGCCTTGTAGTTGCTGGTGGCTTATCATATATTTGTAAATGTATGTAACGCACTACAAGAATATTTTCCACAAGATAGGAAAAGAAAAGCTGAAAATCCTAATGGTGCACAAACCCTCTTATAATATAAATCTCTGAGACAACATCAAACTTCTGAGAAGGATAAATATATAAAAAATATAATTTTTATTACATCATATTAACATTTAATAATTATTCACAATGGGCCTGATCCAGAACTATGCCGATGCGCTGTGCTTACTAAAGCACAGCGTATCGGCGTTCACTCTCCCAGCCGGCTGAAAGCAACCTTAACTTCAGCTGGCCTAAGCAAGGGAAAATACGCGCGCACAGGAGCGTTGGTATGCTAAGCCCTCCCACACTCCCTCCCTCATTAAACTAACTTCCCCCGCCCACCTTCACTAACCTTAACGTAGTAACACTGGGGGACGCCCCCTCCAGCGTCACTACGCTGCTCCTACAGACGCCGATCGGGCGTTGCCGTAGCTACACCGAGCAACATCTGCCCAGTGCATGTGCAGATCTTACGCCCGCCATAGCTAGCTATGGCGGTCGTAGTTCTGGATCAAGCCCAATAGCATTAAATAGAAGGAAATTACAAGATACACCTTCCAACGAAAATATGGGGATAAACATGAGTCTGCAATACACTGTTATAAATAAGTCCTGACGCGTGTTTCGTAGGTCTTTGTCAAGGGAGGTGTGTAGCTTAATCACGGAGATCCCGTTTAAATACCCTCTAACTGAGAATACACCAATCAAATAAGCGAGACACACATGTAATGCAATCAATGATGAAAACAGAAGTGAGAGACATAATAAAGACAGGGTAGAAAAGCAGCCTCATGAGTGGCTTGCCACATTCTTAGCTAGCACGGTTTTGTAATACTCTTGTGAATATGACCAGTTTTAGTATTTCAAAGCAACTTGATGAAAGAAAGCAGTTGCTTAAAAGGAATTTGGAGGAATTATTTGTGGAGAGAAATGAATACAATAGTTTTAATAATGGTAATTGGTCCCATGATTTACTTACCTTACATAGATTAATGGAAAGACAAACGAGAGTGGTCTGGAATTTATAATCTAACAAGTCTTATATTAAAAATCAAATTACACCGAGGGGTCTTAGACTTTTGATTTGGCTAATGAGACCCTACAAACTGAGTGGGAGTCTGCACTCACTAGATGTTTTTTGGAACTGTTACATGTTTTAGTTAAACATTATAAAATTGTCCTGACAAATCTTAACTCAGAATTACACAGGGTATCTAATAATCTTAAAGGTTTTGATGCATTAGAGGAATTTCAATATCAATTTGCGAATTATCAAAAAGAACTTGAAGATTTAGATTCAGAGATTAGAGAAATCAAGAGATCTAAATATCTAAGGGACAAACAGGATTTACAGGAGCACAGAATTTACTCTTGGAAATCCACAAATAGGAGATTTAAAAACAGACGCAGGGCAGTACCTATGACACCATCGCAATCAGAGGTTGAATCATGTGAGGAAGAAGATTCCACCTCTATGCCCTCTACTGTGGCTAACAATTCCAACTCCAATACTAACCCTCCTCCTTTTTTAGGACATACCACCCAAACCCTATTAGACCCCATAAATACAAGATCAGGAGGGGCAAAAAGAAGGGGAACGCAAGGCGGACCAAAATCAGGAAAACGGGGTCACAATCAGAAACGCAGATAGAGTCTGAATCAGATGACTCTCTGCAAATGATTAATCTTTCTTCTAGGCAGTTGAATGTTTCTCATATTTCTGTATTGAGAAAGGGCTTGTCCTTTTCCCCAACAGTCAATATGGACTGTTTTCTCTAGGACAAAGATTTCAACTTATTCCTCAGAATACTGACCCTATTTAAAATGTATGAATGTAAAAAAACACTCTATGTGATCCTGATGTGGCCTCAGATCCTAATTTTGATTCTGAGGACCTTCAGGCAACTGAAAAATTGGAAACTCTTTCTGATACAGTCAAGACTGATAACAGGCCACATCTTACTAAAAAATCTTAATTTTTCCCTGACATCTCTAAGTTTCCAACATTGGAAGTTTATAGGAAATTAGTGAACAGGAATCTTGACAATTTATATAAATCTTCTTTGTCCAGAAAATCCTCCTCCAATTTATCTCACAATGAAATGGCAGCACTCAAAGAGATACAGGAATGGTCTGATATAATTTTTAAACCCTCTGATAAAGGGGGAAAATTGTGTTGTGGCCAACCGACTTATACCTTGGTGAGGCCAAAAAACAACTTTCTGACGTTAGTTGTTATAAACGTCTGATCTTTAACCCAACCAGTAATCTTTCTCTCTTATATTCTAAGATGATTCAAGAAGCTGCTGACAATGGAGTCATCTCGAATGCTGATCTCAAATTTCTGAAACTAGAAAATCCAAGAGTTGCTACCATGTATCTACTTCCCAAGGTCCACAAAGACATGGTAAGACCTCTGGGGCATCCAATTATTGCTGGCAATGGATCTATTACTAAGAATGCCAGCAAATTTGTGGACCATTTTTTATGTCCCCATGTCACTGCCCTACCATTTCATATTAGAGACACAATGGACTTTTATCCAGATTGGAACATCTCCATGTCTCTGAGCCCACTCTATTGGTAACCTGTGACATAGAATCCCTGTATACCAGTATTAATTTTCTTCTTAGTGATTTTCTTCTTAGGTTGCTTTGTTTCATTTTAATGAAGAACTACTTTCTTTTTGATGACAGTTTCTATTTGCAGATCAGGGGGACTGCCATGGGGACAAATTCATCTTTACCGAGGCTCATGGGGTGTACACTAAGTATATTCCCATGTGGCTTCTGTATATTGACGATATTTTCCTCCTCTGGCAGTGCCCCCTGGATCTGCTTTTTTCGTTTGTTGAGATCCTTAATACCAACACCTTGAACTTAAAGTTGACTTTGGAGTTTAGCCATGATAGAATCAATTTCTTGGATACTACAATATGTCTGGATGATAAAGGTCATATTCACTCCGAATTATTTCGGAAATTTACAGCTACCAACAATGTCCTTCATTTCTCCAGCTCTCACCCAAAGTCTACCTTGTTGGGTGTCTCTAAAGGTGACTATATTAGAACGTGGCGCAACTGCTCCAACTTGGAGACGTTTAAGATACAAGCATCTGATCTCCAAACCTGCCTGCAAAATAGAGGCTATCCTAAGAGATACATTTCTAAGGTATATAATGATACCTTAGTTAAGTCAAGATCTGATTTGATCCATCCTAAGATCAAAACTAAAACTAAAAATAGAAACTTCTGCTTTATCGGTAATTTCAATCGAGAATCACATAATATTGTACGAATTCTTAATAACCATCTATCAATTTTAAAATCTGATGAGGATCTTGCTGGTGTTTTGGGTGAACGAATCTCTATGGGATGGGGTAGATCTAAGAATTTGAGAGACTACCTTGTTAAGAGCCACTTCAAACCTCCTAAGCCCTTTAAAACTCTCCGGCCTGGTTCTTTTCCATATGGTACTTGCCGTGCTTGCCAATATATGTCTCAGTTGTAATACGAATCAGGTAATGTACTGTCTTACCTGTCCTTGCAATAAAAATTATATCGGCAAGACCACACGGAAATTTTATCAGAGGCTTTTGGAACATGCTAATTCTATTAAGAATAGCAATAGGGACAGAGAGAGAATGAAAGTTCTTACCCCAGTGGCACGTCATTTCTTGGCCTTTCATTGTGCTGACCCATCCGGTCTCAAAGCATTTATTATGGAATGGGTTACTTTGAATCTCAGAGGGGATGACGTGGACAACATTTTATTACAAAAGGAATTAAAATGGATCTCAATAATGGGATCTGTATTCCCGGCAGCGATGAATGAAAACTCTTCCTATACTCCCTTTTTATAGAATGTCTCCTGTCACTCCCTCCCCTTCCCCTCACCCTTTTTTCCCTTTTTCCCTTTGTCCTCCTTTTTCCTTTATTGTAATAATTCTGGGCATATTTTTATTTTCTAATAACATTATTTATATAATTACCGTATAAATGCATTCTAAAAAATAAATTGTATGATCTCTGTTAAGATAGGAGAGATACTGTTTTGGGTTGGTACCTTTTCTTCATTTGACGTCACTTCAGTGACCTTATGATCATTCTGGTGATTGATATTAAGACTATTCACGTTACTGCCCCCTATAAAGATTTAACTGACTTACTTGAACTATCTCTATTACTATCCAGGATGACATATTTAGATGCTCATGTGACTTATGACCACTTTGGCTACTATTGGGATCTATTTAGGTCACTGTCCCTATTTATGTGTACACTTAGGCAAATTTACTATTATTTATTGACTATGATTTATTGCCTTGTTTTATGTCCATGTGACCTTATGACCATTTTTTGCCATCGTTGGGATTTACTTAGGTTACTGTCTTTTTAAGGATTTGATGGATATGCTTGGGCAAATTTATTATTATCCATTGATTATGATTTATTCTTATATGTGACCCCAACATCTAATGTATGTCCTTATTGATGTCCTGTTCCTCTCTGATGCTTTATGGTATGTTAATTTTTATCTTTAATAATTATAAAGTAGGTTGTTAACATAATGATATATTATGCCATCATGAATCTATTGGTATATCCAGTTTTTCTAATGTTATGTTTGGATTTCTATAGCATCAAATATGAACAGTATTGCTGAAATGAACTCACTCGTTAGGCTGCTTTTCTATCCTGTCTTTATTATGTCTCTCACTTCTGTTTTTATCATTGATTGTATTACAGATGTGTCTCGCTTATTTGATTGGTGTATTCTCACTTTGAGGGTATTTAAACGGGATCTCCGTGATTCAGCTACACACCTCCCTTGACAAAGACCTACGAAACGCACGTCAGGACTTCTCTCATCACAGCAGCTCCCTTGTACATCGGGAGCCACTACATTCATCTGTCCGTATGAGTTTAGATTTTTTCAGTGCCTGTTTTGTTAAGACCAGTGTAGGGGTTTCTTACCAGCCCATGTGTTCATTAGGGACAACCGCCGGATTTCTAGGTTAGGCTAAGACACTGATACTTTACCTTTACTCTTTACTCACTGTTATTATACTTACCTTTTTGATGTCATTGCTTGGCATCTAGGTTCATCAGGAATACACTTGCTTGCTTGCTGGCAGATATTTCTTTCACCAGATCTTATTATCTTTGCAATGATTGTTCATGCTATTATTTATAACAGTGAATTGCAGACTCATGTTTATCCCCGTATTTTCGTTGGAAGGTGTATCTTGTAATTTCCTTCTATTTAATGCTATTATGAATAATGATTACATTTTAATATGTAATAAAATGTATATTTTTTTATATATTTATCCTTCTCAGAAGGTTGATGTTGTCTCAGAGATTTATATTATAAGAGGGTTTGTGCACCATTAGGATTTTCAGCTTTTCTTTTCCTATCTTGTGGAAAATATTCTTGTAGTGCGTTACATACATTTACAAATATATGATAAGCCACCAGCAACTACAAGGCTTCTCTGTTTTGGTGGTCCTAACTCTAAAACTGTCAGAGTCCCAATTTTGGATCATATATCATGTATTTTTAAATTGAGACCTCATACCCCGGCAGATTGCAAGAGTGCTGGGGTGTCTTTTGTATCTATCTATCTATCTATCTATCTATCTATCTATCTATCTATCTATCTATCTATCTATTTACGTGTGTGTGTGTGTGTGTGTGTGTGTGTGTGTGTGTGTGTATGCGTGCGTGCATGTTTGTCTGTTTTTACATTTCTGACATCAAGAGAGTTTTGCATTTCATTACATTTACATTTTCAGATAATTTGCAGTTATGTTTTTTATGAAATGTGCGAATTTAGGAATTAGGAACGATGGTCATTTCATACTGTAGTTGCTACCTCTAGATGTAGTGACATTTTGTCATTTTAAATATAGGGTGCATGAAATTGGTAAGCAAGAATAAAAGAAGACCCCTAAACTTGCCTTTAACTCATTTTGGGTCTAATTCCTATATTTTCCCATCCCTACTGTAATGCTATTCTATATGTTCTGCTTACAAACATCAAATATTTAAACATATGTAAATGATTTATTCTTTAGGAAAGAGTAGGGAAACATCAACCCTTTTTTTTACTTTTTATTCCCTATCAAAACATTTTATTGACTTGTTTATTTAATTTCAAATTCAATTCATTCATATAATTCATACACAGAGAAAAGAAAAAGGGTAAAAAAACAAACAAATAAAACAAAAAATATTTAAGAAGAAAGGGTTTTCTAGATTAATCAGTTATTAATATAGGCACATGGAAAATTTAGCAAAGTTAAATTAAATACACACAGGCCAAAAGTTAAAGGGCCCTATCCTAAACTAATAGTGACAGCAGGTTTATATACATTAGGATTCATGCGCATCCATTTCACAACGGAACAACCAATGCTGCGTTCTGTGCGGTTTTCAACCTCTGCAAACACCGAGGTGTGCCCACACACAGATGGTGGGTGGGCATAGGCATGTTAATCATACAGTATGGGCTTCCAAGCAGAAAGCATAGGGTAGGGTCCATCTAATAAAAAAAAGCACTGACCTAGACAAAGTAGGGAGTCTCCATGTTTCAATTTTATAGCCAAGTTTCCAGAGAGAGAAGGAAGAATAGAATATTTCCAACAAGGTAATGATCATCTTGGACCTCTCCATATTTACCAATGATTTTTATAGCTAGGGGAGGAGCCCAGCTGAAAAACATCACAGGCCTCTTATTATCCCTCTCTCTGTATTACAAAGACCAATCCACTACCCCCCAGTGTGCCTTAATATTACCATTTGTTTATATGAAATTTTAGGTGGCCTCCATTTCCAGACAAATGTAAGTATTATTGTTTTTTAAATCTCACTGTTCTCTTTTGAGAAAAATAGATGCAAAATACATCTAACTATATACTTTAGCCTTATTTTAAAGGTTGCAATGGGGTTAAATCAAGAGACCTCATATGTAACTTATGCTGCTGCTAAATTTGAGATTTGGGAATACAATGGAGAAAGAGTTACTGCAATAATATCATAGATACCCAAATACAATTGTTTTTTCCTTCTAATACAAGAGTTTCTTTAAAACAAGCAAGAATGGGGAATATTAAATGGGAAGAGTTCTGTGTTTTGTAGTGAAAAGAAGATAAGAATGTGAACTATATTGATTTAAAATCCTGTGCAGGGTCAAAAATGAAGTCTGAAAAATAACACATCAGTGAACAAGCATAATTTGTGGAAGGTCTTAAGAATATCAATCTCAAATAAGATCTCATTAGATGTGTTAGGAGATCAATAGACAGAGCAAATTTATATGAAGAAAATGGACATTCCTGTCTTGTGCTATCTAAGATATTGAAGTCTGAGGGAAATAATCCATTACTAAATTTTCTGGCAATGGTGTCATCGTGTAATACCAAAATGGACTGAACTCTGTAGACTAATGTTTCTCAAAACTTTTATCATATAACTCCAGTTAAGTTTTTTAGAAGTCTTTCTCAGCATCTAATGATAAGTCCATACATTATTGTAAGAAAAGACTAATCAACAACATCAATAGCTCCGCAAACAACATATGAGCCCATACAACCTGGTATCTTAATGGACAGGATCAAGAGTTTGAAAATAATGACAATAAAGGTGGATATCATGGCAACATTATGAATAACCAAGGACGTAGGAGTAGATTTTTAAAGACCTCTTCTTTTCTCTAAAGAAAAGGAGTTTTCTTTGGCTGTAATTTTCTTTAATGTACTGAGTAAGTCATAGCTAAAATTTGATTGGTGACTAACGAGAAAAATCTCTCTCATTGGGGCTGATCCAGCACTATGCTGGTCAGCGGTAATACGCCGGATGTAAGCATAAAATTGGCTTAAATGTTAGATGTTGCCCGGCGTAGCTTCAGCAACGCCCTATCGTGGATCAGGCGTCTGTAGCAGCAGTGTAGTAACACTGGAGGGGGCGTTCCCCTTCGTTACTATGCTGCAGTTAGTGCAGGTAGGCGGGGGGAGGGAGGGTAATAAGGCTGGGAGAACGGCGTTAGCGTAGCTAAGTCGCCGTCCCAGCGTATTAACACTCGCTTACGCCGGCTCAAGTTAATATAGCCTTCAGCTGGCGTAAGCGAGTGATAATACGCTGGGGCAAGAGGGACTGTCGGGGGAGTGCAGTGATGATACGCTGAGCGTTAGAACGCTCTGTGTACCATCGTAGCTCTGGATCAGGCCCATAGTGTACTGATTCTACAATCTAGTTCCGATCTGTAATCTCACAAACTATAATTACCATATTAATTTAACACCAAAAATTTTAAATGGACTTTTCCTTATGTGCATTTGTCTGAAGATAGAGCATAAGTGTCTCTTACAAGCCTCAGGAGAAGCAAGAACATAACCAAGTAACCAAGGTCTGATTGGAATCCTAGTGGAAGAGTGATCCCAAGACCAAGTTGCCAATGCATCATTCTTACAGCTAATGGTTTAGAGTAGGCAAAACCCCAATTGGGCCAAACTGTCAAAGTCTAAAATTGTGTGAGCTGCAAGAAAAATAAAAAGTCTCATCCAGCCTCCCCAGTATTCCCTATCATTTCTCTCCAGCCTGCCCTCTATTCCCTATTCATGTGTCCCCAGCTTCCCCAGTATTCATCATTCATTTGTCTCCAGCTCCCAGTGTTCCCCATTCATGTCTCTCCAGCTCCAGTATTCCCCATCACCAGTAATTTCCTATAATGTCTCCATCTACCAGTAATTTTCTATTCATATGTCTCCAGCTCCCACTTATTCTTCATTCATATGTCTCCAGATCCCAGTAATTCTCCATTCATATGTCTCCAGCTGCTAGTAATATGTCTTCAGCCTCCTCATCTACTGCTCTCCTCCGCGGCACACACTCTCTTCTTCACTGTGATGCTGACATGACCGAATGCCCTGTCAGCATCGTGTACATAAAGCATTTGCCGCTGCAGCAGTAATACAGGACAGCTGAAAGGAGGATTGCTATCAGCTGTTCTGTGTGGCTGCTGTGGCAGCAGCGTACGTTCACGTAGTCAGTACGCCCGTTAGCGGACGTATGCTGTTACGTTTGGAAAAGTTAAGGTAGGGTTTGGGTCGCGTATTTTGACAAAATACATCCGTGCAAGGGGTGTGCCGTGGGGAGTGTAGCGAACTTACGTGTACGAAAATACGCACCGCTAATATACGTATGCACACACGTAGTTCTGGATCTACCCCAATGTCTCCATCTACCAGTAATTTTCTATTCATATGTCTCTAGCTCCCACTAATTCTTCATTCATATGTCTCCAGCTCCCAGTAATTCTCCATTCATATGTCTCCAGCTGCTAGTAATTTGTCTTCAGCCTCCTCATCTGCTGCTCTCCTACGCGGCACACACTCTCTTCTTCACTGTGTTGCTGACATGACCGAATGCCCTGAGACGAAAGCTAAGTCTCTATTTTGAAAATATTACTGATTAGAAAGTTGTAGAAGGTTGCTTCGTTTAATTTTAATGAAGAACTACTTTCTTTTTGATGACAGTTTCTATTTGCAGATCAGGGGGACTGCCATGGGGACGGCTTGCACTCCCAACTATGCCAAATTATATCTGGGCTGGTGGGAGCGCGAATTCGTCTTTACCGAGGCTATTGGGGTGTACACTAAGTATATTCCCATGTGACTTCGGTATATTGACGATATTTTCCTCCTCTGGCAGGGCCCCCTGGATCTGCATTTTTCATTTGTTGAGATCTTTAATACCAACACCTTGAACTTAAAGTTGACTTTGGAGTTTAGCCATGATAGAATCAATTTCTTGGATACTACAATATGTCTGGATGATAAGGGTCATATTCACTCCGAATTATTTCGGAAATTCACAGCTACCAACAATGTCTTTCATTTCTCCAGCTCTCACCCAAAGTCTACCTTGTTGGGTGTCCCTAAAGGTGACTATATTAGAACGTGGCGCAACTGCTCCAACTTGGAGACGTTTAAGATACAAGCATCTGATCTCCAAACCTGCCTGCAAAATAGAGGCTATCCTAAGAGATACATTTCTAAGGTATATAATGATACCTTAGTTAAGTCAAGATCTGATTTGATCCATCCTAAGATCAAAACTAAAACTAAGAATAGAAACTTCTGCTTTATCGGTAATTTCAATCGAGAATCACATAATATTGTACGAATTCTTAATAACCATCTATCAATTTTAAAATCTGATGAGGATCTTGATGGTGTTTTGGGTGAACAAATCTCTATTGGATGGGGTAGATCTAAGAATTTGAGAGACTACCTTGTTGAGAGCCACTTCAAACCTCCTAAGCTCTTTAAAACTCTCTGGCCTGGTTCTTTTCCCTATGGTACTTGCCGTGCTTGCCAATATATGTCTCGCACCACTGATTTTAAAGTTTGTTTCGAGGTTTTGCATCATATTAATACCTATTTCAATCGTAATACGAATCAGGTAATGTACTGTCTTACCTGTGCTTGCAATAAAAATTATATCGGCAAGACCACACGGAAATTTAATCAGAGGCTTTTGGAACATGCTAATTCTATTAAAAATAGCAATAGGGACAGAGAGAGAATGAAAATTCTTACCCCAGTGGCACGTCATTTCTTGGCCTTTCATTGTGCTGACCCATCCGGTCTCAAAGCATTTATTATGGAACGGGTTACTTTGAATCTCAGAGGGGGTGACGTGGACAACATTTTATTACAAAAGGAATTAAAATGGATCTCAATAATGGGATCTGTTTTCCCGGCAGCGATGAATGAAAACTCTTCCTATACTCCCTTTTTATAGAATGTCTCCTGTCACTCCCTCCCCTTCCCCTCACCCTTTTTTTCCTTTTTCCCTTTGTCCTCCTTTTTCCTTTATTGTAATATTTCTGGTCATATTTTTATTTTATAATAACATTATTTATACAATTACCGTATAAACGCATTCTAAAAAATAAATTGTATGATCTCTGTTAAGATAGGAGAGATACTGCTTTGGGTTGGTACCTTTTCTTCATTTGACGTCACTTCAGTGACCTTATGATCATTCTGGTGATTGATATTAAGACTATTCACGTTACTGTCCCCTATAAAGATTTAACTGACTTATTTGAACTATCTCTATTACTATCCAGGATGACATATTTAGATGCTCATGTGACTTATGACCACTTTGGCTACTATTGGGATCTATTTAGGTCACTGTCCCTTTAAGGATGTGATGTGTACACTTAGGCAAATTTACTATTATTTATTGACTATGATTTATTGCCTTGTTTTATGTCCATGTGACCTTATGACCATTTTTGCCATCGTTGGGATTTAATTAGGTTACTGTCTCTTTAAGGATTTGATGGATAAGCTTGGGCAAATTTATTATTATCCATTGATATGATTTATTGTTATATGTGACCCCAACATCTAATTTATGTCCTTATTGATGTCCTGTTCCTCTCTGATGCTTTATGGTATGTTAATTTTTAT
>WWET01001311.1:229513-252702 GCA_011038615.1 Limnodynastes dumerilii | reverse complement strand
GTGGGGGGGCCCGGGTGCAGGATTTGCACAGGGGCCCCCCCTTCCCTTACCTGAGACAGGACTGTCCAGATTCGCTGGCCGAAAAGGGGGCGTGGCTTAATCGCCCCCTTTTCAACCCGCAAATCGGGACAGTTCCACCTCAGGGGAAGGGGGACTAATTTGGCATCTATTTCTTCCCTCCAGAAGATATTAGAGGGAAGAAATAGATGATGAATGGCCCCCCTTCCCCTGCCAACCCAGGGTGCAGGATGCATGCCACAGGGCCCCCTGTTCTGAGGGGCCCGTGTGCACTGCACACCCTGCACCCATTATAGATACGCCAATGCTCCCAGGGTCTGTTTAACCATTCCTATGCCCAACTGGGCTATATAGATCAATTTCAGCCGGGTCGTGTCTTCGGGCCGTATGCAGAGCTTTCTGATATGTTCTACTGCGCATTTCTGTAACGTAATCTACGTTACTTGTTGCAACGTAGATTGCGTATACGAAGGTCTTTAAGACCTTCATCCCTTCCCCAATTGAAAACAGTTCCTCCCCTTCCCCTCCATCTTTAAGTTCCCTTTCTTTAACTTTATTTTTTAATTTTGGAGATATTTTTCAAAACACCTGATGTACCATACCTTATTTAAGCAGATTATCTCATGGTATCTAGTGACACACCTTTATTCTCAGTGTATAGTTCTAGAGCAGGCATGTCAAACATACATGCATCCCAAAAGCTTTAATTTTGCGGCACCATCTCACACAGGGAGGTCCAGGAGATCGTTGCTGAAAAGGGTTCATTATCAGCAGTGGTTAAGCAGGACAGCTCATAGCAAAGCCCTTTTCAGTTGTCCTGTATAACTTCTGCATGGAAATAGCAGGAAATAGATTGCTTTACAGCCAGCGTCACACAGAAGAGCTGGAAGACGGTGTGCACAACGGAGGAGAGACATGCTCAGAAGGCATAAACAGGGGAAGCTGGAGACTAATGAATGGGGAATTACTGGGAGCTGGAGCCATATGAATGGAGAGTACTGGGAACTGGAGCCATACAAATGGTGACTACTGGGGAAATGGAGACGCATGATGGGAATACTGGGGAGGCTGGAGGCACATGATGGGGAATACTGGGGAGGCTGGAGGCACATGATGGGGAATACTGGGGAGGCTGGAGGCACATGATGGGGAATACTGGGGAGGCTGGAGGCACATGATGGGGAATACTGGGGAGGCTGGAGGCACATGATGGGGAATACTGGGGAGGCTGGAGGCACATGATGGGGAATACTGGGGAGGCTGGAGGCACATGATGGGGAATACTGGGGAGGCTGGAGGCACATGATGGGGAATACTGGGGAGGCTGGAGGCACATGATGGGGAATACTGGGGAGGCTGGAGGCACATGATGGGGGAAACTGGGGGGGCCGGAAACACATGATGGGGGATACCTTCTTGTTATCCTGTTCTATAAGTTGTTTCTTTAGTCAGCAATAAAAGATTACTGCTTTGAAGTAGAATTTCAGGCTCCTCTACCAAAAAATAAATAAATAAATAATGAATATATCAATCAATTTGTAACTTTTTTGACATTTAGATTAGGACAAGGCCACACAGTAATGTAGGGCCCTGATACTTTGTATCCCCTCCCTTTGCATTTTGGTGGCCCAGTAAAAATTGCAGAAAAATGCACCACATTATTAAAGGATTTAAGCAGGTTACACACTGGGGCTTTTCAGCAGACAATCTTTCACATTTATTGCCATGGTTTTCATTTGGTAAATTGTGATTACTGCCATTATCTTCTTCATTTCAAATTGGTTATAAAATGTTATGGGCATGTTTAATGGAGTTTTAAAGAGAAAATTGCTCATAGCAACCAATCGAAGTTTAGTGAATTTCTCTTGTAAACTAAAAACTAAATTTGATTGGTTTCCATGGGCAACATCTCCACTTTTATGAATAAAATGTAAGTAAAAATACGTATTGTTTCAACTTATTTCATTTTGTAGGTTTGTGATTGAAATATGGTGCAATAACAAATCCCATATAGTCACATTTTTTCCCCATGTGGATGCAGAGTGGATTATTATTGTTCATAGTGAGCCCACAAATACTGTAATAATCACTAATTATAGCATGTGTGGCTAGCAACTAGTTTCTGCGACTCAAGAGAAGAGTATTGAAATTGAGACCTGTGTCTTATTTAATATATTTATAAAGCTCTATTGCCTTGTAATTGCACAATTAGTAGAAAATGTACTGCTAAATAGTGTTTTATGTGATGCTTCAATTCCAAATTTCACTATGTTTTTTCTGAGAAAATAAAAAAAAACAGCATTATGTTAAAGTATTTAAGGTGAGTTAAAGATAATTAATTAAATGTTTTGCTTGAGACTAAAAGTAAAGTTCATCAATTCTGCATAACATAAAAAGTTAAATCTGTATGAATATAAAACTATTTACATGCATCTCAAAATAACATCATAACCTATTTGTATTCACAGTTGGATTTATTTCGTTTGCTGAGATATAATCATAGAACATCAACGTGGATGACTTCTGGTGTTGGTTAGCAATGCTGCTCCTTGGTCTCTTACAAAGTGCATAGGAAGCATTCACATGAAATCAGCAAAGGCATAAGACAAGTTCTTTAGATAATGAGCGTTGTTTTAGTCTAGCATATCATGCTGTGTTTCCTATCTATTCAGTCAGATGTGATGTTGTGAGTTATTTGCTCAGAGAGGAGGAACAAGTATAGAGAGACAAACCTCTGCAATAAAGTTCACCTCATGCTGAGTGCATGAACCTAGCCAATCCATCTCCCTGAGTACAAATCATTATAAACTGTTACTTTTTCCTTTGGTATTTTTAAATAGTTATTGGCCATCCAAATGTAAGGTTGCCTGTTTTAACCATTTTAATGTTAAATGACCATCATTGTATGTTAGAATTTATAAAGTACCCATAATAACCTCTTGGCTTTCCATGTGTGGAAAGTGGAAGTATTAGAAAGGATGGTACACAATATAATTATATTAGAAGTGTAAAGTTTTTCTGCACTATGCATCTTGTCATCTAGGTTGTGCTCGAAGTGAGGCAATATACAATGGTATTTCATACTGCCAATTCCCCCACTGTTTTAAATAAAAAATTATAAATCTCCATTAACTTCTACTATATGAAATGTTTCCAAACTGCCTTTTAAACTTCCATACCACAACTTTGACCACTGGATCAGATGATCATAATACATTTATGTTCCATGTCTGACTGACGTTTTCCACAGATTTCTTATCTTTATGATTGTTGACCATTCAGTGTCAAGGTTCACTTGTACAATAAAATTTATTTTGAAATACATCTATTTAGCAATATAGCATG
Source organism: Limnodynastes dumerilii (assembly GCA_011038615.1). Lineage (NCBI taxonomy): Eukaryota > Metazoa > Chordata > Amphibia > Anura > Limnodynastidae > Limnodynastes > Limnodynastes dumerilii. Next base: position 249,339 of record WWET01001311.1, on the reverse strand, counting down.
TAATGTGTGGCTCAATCATGTAATAAGTAAGGATTTAAGTATATATAATTGATTAGATATAGATCTATATTAAGATACATTAATAGGTTTCAATAGATAGACCCGATACATCATGTGTATAGGATGCCATTTGCTTTCGCTATGAAGTGGTGTGTGACAGATAAAAGTCTTCAGTCAGAAAACGTCAACATAATTCCCAGAGAAACATGGAAAATATCAAACACTTTTGTTTCCTTCAGAACACTACCTCACTTCTTCAACCTTTTCTAAGACATCTGAAGCTGTAAGCTCAAGAGATCCCCTAAGTACTGTGATTTCATCTCCAACCTCTTGTCAAGCCTTCATCTCAACAGACACAAGCCTCACTAAACATTAACTGGATGAGCATAAGGGCCCACTAGCGCCACCAATCTTGAAGTCACAGAGTGGCAAAAGAATAACTATTACTGAATTCAATAGTTATACTGAGAAAACATCCAAATATTTTTATATAAATGAAATAGGAAACATGTAGTTATAATTTTTATAGGCAATATCTCCACTTTTCCAAACCACAACTTAGTATATTTGGCCCTAAAAGTGAATAGCACACATCACTGGATAATACTAAGATTAATTTTATTTTAATCCTAAATTACATCCCTCTTTTTCTCTTTAAAGAAAAATTTAATTTTCCCAATAAGGAACTTACTTTACATATCACATTTCCTGAATAAGGTTTTTACTCTTATGCTTTCTTTTTTTCTTTCTTTCTTTCTTTTTTTCTTTCTTTCTTTCTTCTTTCTCTCTCTCTCTCTCTCTTCTCTCTCTCCTCCCACCATTTTACACATTAAGATGACAATTTCACATCTTCGTAGATAATTATCTGTTGGTGCCGCATGCTAGGTTTTAGAAAAATATAGAAAAATAATGAAAAATTAATAGTACAAAGTTGAAAATGTTGTTGATTTTTTCCACATAGTACTTACGATAGCGTAAATACGCTACGTGATCATACATAAACAGAACTTAGGTCTGGATCTGGCCCATAGAGACTGTAATAAAAAAAACCCAGAGAGAAAGATGGCCCATCTGGAGACCACATGGAACCATGTGGAGAAAGTCTACAAAGTATAGAATTGACAACACATACATAATCCCTGAAGAAGGGACACTTGAAATCCAAACAGCTCAAAAGTCTTAGGAATGTGAGTGATATTGATTGGAGTACAAATAATAATAATTAAAAAAAATAGTTCCTTCCCTTGTTACAAAACTATTTCAGGTGTTATAGTAAATATTAAGGTGTATAAACTGAGACAATTCATCCTTAATTGGTTGAAGAAGAGAATAACAATAAGTTTTTTTGATGGGCCAGGATACTTACCACATGCACACTATGTGAGGAAGGAGGTAGTTTTACAGTATATGCTTGTTAAGGCCTTTATGTCCTACCTAGGCTTCTGTACCATACCATTTAAGTCAGGAAACCATAGTAATGTTAAGATAGGGTATAAGGATTGTAAGTCAAGGGTTGTAAGTCTAGCTCCATTCACTGGTTTGTCAAGTTCTACCAGGAAAACTGTTACTCAACAAAAATGGCAGCATTAGTATTTAATGATAATGGGGTAGATCCAGAACTACGTCCGTCTTCCATAGACGGACGTAATTCACTGAATAATAGCTACTGCGCATGCGTAGTAGCTATTGTACGTAATCTGCGTATTGTTTTGATACGTAGATTGCGTATATGCGGAGGCAAATTTTTGGTGCCCCCTGATGTAATGATGTCAAATCTGTCAGTTTATGGAGAAGGGGACATAAAGATCTACCCTGGGGATAGGAGCTGGGATACTGGATACAAGACTGTTGGAGGGGACAATGGAGGAGTGCCCACAAGTGCACTGAGCACTTCCATTGTCTCCGGTACTTCCGCCACTGGCTATCAAGTTACGCAGCGCCTTACAGAGAATATTTACCATTTACATCAGTGGAGCTACATACTAAGGTCCCTAACACAGACACACACTGACTAGGGCTAATTTATTCAGCAGCCAGTTACCTACTAGCATGTTTTTCGAGTGTGGGAGAAAACCAGAGCACCAGGAGGAAACCCATGCAGACGCAGGGAGAATATACAAACTCCACACAGATAAGGCCTAGTTCGGGAATCAAGCTCATGAACTCAGCACTGTGAGACACAAGTGCTACTCACTGATCCACCGTGCTGCACTTGCTTTGTAAAAATTTTGTCATTATGCATAAGAATAATACAAGTTAGTTGCTGCATTCTTAGATTTTTATTTGTTTCAAATACCAATAAATTAACCCAATGATACCGCTTGGGAGGCGTTGAACTGCAGGTACAGCTATTTAATCAGTAAACAAACAAATCTAATATCAGAAATGAGTTAAAGCATATAGGTCGTAGAAGGCCCACTAAGCTGTCATCCTCTAGGAGAAGCTCCATCTAATATTTCTGCACATTTTAAATTATAACTCCAGCTGTTGGTTTTTCCAGGGTGCAAATAGTTGAAGTGGTTTGGTTTGGATGGATCTTTCTCCACAGTTAACATCAGCTGACAGAATGTGGCTGCAATGAGACTTGTCAAACAGTAGCACACAATGAGATTTTCCTTATAGAGGCAAAGTGTCATCTGTCATTCAAGCTGGGGATGGGGGACCGGATTCAGAGATCCGTTTTCACGTGGAGTTGCGAGCATATTTTTAGGATCAGAGTAACTGTGCGTGCGTAGTAACTTCATTTATGCTATTTACTTTGAATTTACGCACGGAAGTCCATTAAGCACGTATGTGTGAATCGCACTTGGGGACATACGTGCGGAGGGGCGTGGCTGTAATCCGTACGGACAAAGTTATGTGAAAGTGGGTGGGGGGAGGGATTTAAATGACCATTTCAAGGCGTGGTTAGTTAGATACGCACGTACGTAATTATTATACGCTCGTAAATGCGCACGTGTAGATAAGGGTGCTCTATGGTGGCGTAAGTCACCAACAACACAGCCATGTACGGAGAGTCATAAGTGTTACCTTGCGGCATGCGTACAATTGCGTACCTTCAAAAAACTGCAATGCACGTGTGAATGCAACATTAAATGCAAAGTTTCGTCTGGCTGCAGGGGGCAAATTGGTAAGGGCTATCTCTATTCACATACTCTGAGCACTGTGATCCGTACACAATCCACGTGATCCAGTGCTCCGATTTTTTATTCACTTCCAAAGAGTAAAGACAGCTGGGTGGGTTAAGGTTCTAAGTTGTAGGGGCTTAGAGGCAGATCCAGAACAACGCTTATGTGCAAATTTACGCATGGCGGACATGTAAAATCGTGTTTTGGTAAGTACTGCGCATGCGCACCATAGAAAATACGCTACGTAACGTGGCGTAAATGTGAACGTATGGACCATTCCAGTATGCGTCGCGTAAATCCGTACGTGTGGGCGTGCCAATTTTATGTGAGTCAAAAATACGTCTGAAATACGCAATGTAGGCAGGGGTTTGTATTTAAAGTGTACAGTATGGGTGTGCTTAGCTGCGTAAATACATGTTGCACATACGTACGTGAGCAGATTACATCGGTTACGTGGGCAAAAGTTAAGGTAGGGTTTGTAAAGCGGATCTCATAATACGTACATTCAAGGGGTGTGCCAAGGGGAGTGTATAGAAGGTACTGGATCTACCCCTAAAGCTGGCCATACACTAGGCGATTATCGGCCCAATTTCTCAATTATCGGGTGATCGGGCAAATAATCGCTCTAGTGTATATTACAGATCAATTTTTTAAACGTCAAATGAACGCACAAGAAATGCTCTGGTGCGATTATTTGATCTTTTGACATGTTTGATTTAAAATCGGGAGAAAGCTCCCGATATTTTAAGGGAGCCAATCAGAAAGCTGAATGGCTCCCTATTCTTCACAACTGCAGCTGCTTTATATCTGTGTACAAAGCTGCTTTGATTGCTGTAAAGGTATACTTTACAGCTATCAGAGCAGCATAGCACATAGATACACAGCAGTGGCTATTGCAGGAGTAGTACATCTAGAGATCTGCCGAATCCGTGCTGTGTGAAGCGCGGATTCGGCTGTTCCCTCTCTGTACTATTCCCTGCAATAGACCCTGCTGCAGATCTATGCACTATTCTGCTCTGACAGCTTTGAAGGTATACTTCATGCTGTTAGAGCAGCTTTATACATAGATCAGCAGCACCGTCTATTACAAGGATAGGGAGCCATTCAGCTTGCTGATTGGCTCCCTTAAAATATCCCTTAAAAACATGCTTAAAGATCAAATAATCGCACAGAGCGTTTCCGAGGTGTATGGTGCAGATAATGGGACATTTCCCTAGCGGGAAATCGTCCCGTTTATCGGCTCACCCCCTGCTGGGACCGATAATCGTCCTAGTGTTTGCCCAGCTTTAGTGTTTAAATTTACAGTAAGGGCATGCTAACAGGCAGCATGGCAACTTGGATCACTATTTTAAGCTTATAAATATGCCTATTGAAACTCCATGCGACTATCTTGGTTTTGCACCATATTTAAATTTAATCATGCAATATGTTCAAAAGATACATGATGTAGAGTAAATGATCATTAATACAAAGAATAAACTGAAACTGAGTTTTATTATTTAAAATAACATATTTTACTTAACAAAATTGTTCTTCATAATTCATTCTGTATATACTGTATGTAAAAACCATTGTTTTACAAGCTCAAAAGATGCACAATGCAATAAATCACACAATCTAGAATTTAATTATATGGACAACAATTATTTCAAACACGGTATATATTAGTAAAACAAATTTGCACTTTATAGGATAAGTCACATGCTGAAACATGTACATCATACTCTACCATACAAAAACAGCAAGCATGCCACATCATTTATAAGTCTTTTATCTTAAAGCATACATATAGTAAATGAAAACTTACTACAATTAAGTTATTAAGTTGGAATGTTTTCTGATTATAAAATATTAACTCTTTTACATTAAACTATATATATATATATGTGTGTGTGTGTGTGTGTAACAGTGCCGCCACCGAACTACACCACAGGAGAGGTGAGTAGCCCCCTACCAGGGACTTAGAGTTAGGCAGCGGGGGGGAATTAGAGTTAGGCTGCGGGAGGGGGGACTTATTGTTAGGCTGCGGGGGGTGACTTAAGGTCAGGGTAAGGGAGTAGGGAAGCCTTACCTTTCGGAGCATCATGTTCGGTGCTCTGGAGATCGATTGATATGATAACTGGCTGGGAGCGAACGACCCTTTTGAAACAGGGCCGGTCACTACTGGGACCTACACACGTGTGTGTGTGTGTGTGTGTGTGTGTGTGTGTGTGTGTGTGTGTGTGTTTTTGTGAGATTTCTTGTATTAGAAAAATATTCAGGTATTTTCTTGATTACATTCATATTCTGGTCACATTTTGCAGAATCCTAAATACACATTTGTGTGATTATAATTATTGCGATTGAAGCAAGAAACAATGATCTGATTCTTCACTACAATTTGGAATACAGGATACTTAGATAGAACAGATAGAACATCTAAATTGTCTCTGAAGAGTACTACTATTATATTAGAGAGGGTTAGTTTATTGTGAGTTGAATCTGCATACCCAAGACATCTAGGATGTCATACAATAACACATTGAGATATGAAAATGCTGGACCATTGTGCTTTTGAAATTCTGATAAGCAGATAATTGAGAATATGCAACTTCTGTAAGTATAACATTACTTAATCGCCATAGTGTAGAAAATCAAAGAGCCATTATAGACTGTAATCTGGCAGTGAAATCTATTATTAGTTGAAGTCCATCATGCATGAAATAGAAGTATGTAACACCTGCTTAGATAATGGATCTATAGTGCATACACATGATGTCATTGATGCATACTGTGCCTATTGACAATATATACAATTCTTTTTCACAATCCTTTTTATCTAAAATGTCATAGCAGCAGTAATCTATGGTGCTTTAAAGACCATGAGCTTTATTTACATTTTTTTTCAATGTTTATTATAATTGCGGTAGCCTAAAGTATATACGCAGTTACTATTATTCTGTCAAATTCTAAATAAAATGCTAAAGTTAAATATGAAATATTCGAAAAACTGAAAATTGGAACATGAACTGATGAGGAGGCTACACTTGAAAAGTGTATTTTGCAAAGCTCTGGCTCATGGGATTACATAATAATGTGGTGAAATAGGCATGAACAGTGTATGAATGATACTAACTTTTTATTATTATCTTTTATTTTATTGTGTCAACTGTTCTTGAATAGTAAGGAAATGTATTAAATACTCAAATTTAGCAGCAGCTGAATGCACAGATCTCCAAACTGCCAGGTTTAAGGTCCTTAAATCACCAGCAATGTGCTGTGACTTAAAAAAAAAAAAAACTAAACTGCCTCTATTAATTCTATATCTCCCCCATTAACCATGTTTGTCCAGCCCACTTGTTGGTTACTTAGTCATGATTGTCTGTTCATCTATGGACTAGTCATGTGTGCATTCAATCTAGTTAGAAACACAGAAACAAAGGAAGTGACAGCAAATAAGATCTGCCCAATATCTTTCTTTAAACTAGGTCCTATTTTACCCTTAATTTAGTTTAATATTTAGGCTCTCCTTATATTTATCCACCTCTATCACCTCAGATTAAATTTCACTTATCAACTACCCTTTCAGGGAAGAACATTTTCCATAAATTTCCTCTCTACCTTTACCTCTGCTACCTTTCAGTGTAGATGTTCTTTTACATCTATTTCATTAAAAAAAGTAATCCTCCAGTACTTAGTTAAACCCCTTAATAAACTTGAAATCTGCTATCATATCGCCCATCCTCATTCTCTTCTCCAAATCATACAGTTCATTAAATACAGTTTAGTTCCTTTAGGCTTTCTTTCAATGTTTTGTGACATGCCAGGTACTATTTTAGTTGCGCTTCTTTGTACAGTGTGTAATGTATTTATTTCCTTCTAGAGATATGGAACTGAACACAGTGTTAAAGGTGAGGTCATACATATTACTACCTTTTTCGTTTGCTCTCCCTATGCAAAAAAAACCCATCTGACTTTTTCATTGCTTTGTTACAATGTTTAGATACCTTTACATCACATTATTGTGACTACTGGATCCCTGCTTTACTCAGTAGATTCTTATGTAGTGCCGTTAATGCTATAATAAAATTTTGGATTTTTTGAGTCCTAAATGAATAATTTAGCATTTCTTGGCATTAATGTGCAGTTGCCACAGTCCTAATTATTATTTCAGTCTACCTATATCATCAACCATTTTTTTTTACACTTCCTGGTGTGTATACCCTGTTACACTATATATTTTTTTGTCATCTGCAAATAGGCAATTTCCCTTGATACCATGTATGATATCACCAACAAAGATGTTTAATAGCACTGATTTCCAGTGCTATTTACAGTGATTTCCTTTCTATCCACAGAAGTGTTCCATTTGCTATAACGTTTTGTTGTCTATCCTGCAACCAAGATCATATCCAGGCAACCATCTTTGAATCCAATACTAAATATTCACAGTCAGTGGTTTGGCATAATCTACTGATCTACATCTACTAATGTCTAGATAAGATGTCTATTTTAATGACATAGTCAAAACGTTAATAAGATCTGTTTGTCCTGTAAGTGACTGCTCAGTTTATTCGTCATTGTTTTAGTGGGTGTTATCCAGCTTTCTTTTATGTCACTGAATGATAAATTAAATGGTTTATTATTTTCTAAAGCTAAAAACAATGTCTGCAATGTTTTAAATGACTGTTTTGTGAACATTGTCTACCTAAGAGTCTTCCATTAAGTAAATTATGTACACTGAAAACTGGCATAAAAAATACTTTGAAAGATTAAGATAATTTTATTTTTATTAATAGACTGTATGCAGCTGCTAGATACTGCTGGGTGCTGTGGTGTCACTATGTACATACAGTGATTGAATGTTTGAAGAGACAACTGTTTCCCTTCAGAACATGATGCATTTTACAATTAAAAGTAAAATATTTAAGACTAGAACAGAATATGTCTAGCAATTGAAACATCTGGATTGTACATAAGGGATTAACCAAGCCTTTACTGTACATTTAGCATACATACCCCCTTCCACCTTGCATATGTATCATATACAAACCGCCCTATCCCACCCTGCCATTGGAAACACTTGTATTATATTACTTAAGTCTGGATCTGGAGGATCCAGATCCATAAAGGAAGTGTGTTATGAGCACATTCCGCTCCTTGTACTTTTTGGTTACTTTTATTCATGGTTTATCTATTCTATCTATCTGGGGTTATGCTTGACCACCTTAACACTTCTAAACCTTATATACATAAACTTATGTACCTATAGTGGAAACCTTTCACACTTTTAGTACAACACTTTATATTCACTATTCTTAGGGCTTGATTCAATTGCCTGCAAAAGACGGGAAAAAGCACATAGTGCGCTTATTCCCACTTTTACGGTAAGTAAATTGCAATTTTTAATGTGCACCTCAAATAGGTAAGCATAAAAAACTGCTATGTAAATTTGTGGAAAAATAACAGCAATTTTATTTGGCCATTAGATTGCTGTTCCTGGACTGTAGCAGCACAAAGGAGCAGTTATCATTTCATTATTACTCTTTAACTACTATTTAAGTATATTCACCCTCTATTTAATGTGATACCCAGTGTCTACAATCACATCACTTTTTTATTATGTTATATACATACACATTTATGACATATTTCTATTTTGCTATAGCATTGTTTACACATCATAAGAACCTTATGTATATAGTTTATATTGAATCACAATCACAAATTAAATTTAATCAAAACTTTGTTTTAACATCATAAAGAACAAAATTTATAAACTTTTGAGCTAATGAAGACTTTTGTTTTTGCATTAAACTACCACTGTGTTTTAATTATTTTTTTTACCAGTCTGCATTATGATGCCAGATATAATAAAAAAATATGTATATATACAGCATAAACAAAACAGATGTACAATTGACAGATTATTATTATTATTATTATTATTATTATTATTATTATTTTATTTAAATAAATAAATAAAAGTTCTTCTATTTAAATTTAGCTATCATGTTAACTTTGAAACCTGTTTCCTTTGAGACTTTAATATGTTTTTATTTTATTCACAAGAAGTATATGCACAATACTTCACTTTACATAATACATTGTATTCTGTGTTACCGCGCAATTTTTTTTAACTGTTGTGTTTTTTTCTTTGAAAAAAAAATCACAAAGATACTTCCTGACGACTTTGACCATTGAGTAGTGAAGTGCTGGTTACTGTATTCTTAATGTTGCTCTTTAGAGATGTCATTCGAATTGCAGAAGAATTCAACAAGTAACTGGTAGACCTCTCGTGGTGCTTCTTTCTCCGGCAGAAAAGTTGGCTGTTGAAGTGCCTTCTAAAACTCTCACTGAGTAAATAAAGTGCAAAAGGGTTGACGCATGAGTTTGAAAAACTCAAGACACGGGCTACAAATGTGATGATCATGTGTCCCAAAGATGGATCAATTTCATTGTAATTAAAGGAGCGGTACATATATAACACATGGTTTGGAAACCAGCAAAGAGCAAAACAGCCAACAAACACAAGGACAATTTTTGCAAGACGTTTTCGTGTCTCCATCTGCAATAAAAAGTATATAAAAAATAAAGGCAAGGTTAGATTTCTTTGTTTTATACGTTCTCTTTTAAAAACAATTTTAATCGTATTTGATATAACTATTTGACTGTATCATACATGCTATTATTAGACTATGTCATCTTGTTGTTTTATAACATAAGTAACACTTTTTAAGATAATTGATACATTAGGTTACATAAACATGAATTGTTTATGGTTGCTTTAGAACATTGTTGGAATTGAGCAAAGTATAATATTGGGTTATTCACCAGGACAAGGTGGACTAAGATTTGCTAGCCAACACACATACACACATTTTAACCAAATATAAACACATCAAATAGTCCTCATTAAACATATAGTTTAAAATACTGTGTAGTTAATGAGTTTATACCCATAACACTCAAAAATTATATTATTGACACTAGTGGAAAATTAATTTATGCTCTCCTAAATGCTATTGTCATTTAGAAAGCATTTTTAAATCAGTAATAATAGCTAGACATATATTGACAGAAATAGATGATGGAAGTTACATTCATAGCTATTGATATGCTATGCTGGCACATATATATTTCTTTTTTTTTATGATTTCTATAGTTATAAAGCCCATTTGATTTTTAGTCTAAATGGATTCAGAATATCAGAGTTTTGAATGTCAGATTACCATGCCATCCTAAGTCCCATGTGCAAAGTTAGACCCAACAAAAGGACCCTACATTAAAAGTTCTACACCATCCCCATGGAAAATGGGGACAGTGCAGAAATGAGAGTTGCAGGTAAGGGCTTGCAATTTCTGTCCAATTAGCATAATTCTACTATGCCTCCATGACTACCTGACGTACGCATCCTTCCCGCCTCACCAATGGAAAGTGTGTGAAAGCCTGCAGTGTGCACACGCGCTGTAGGGGTATGAGGGTATTTTCCGATATTATCCGATCTATTACTTCTAATTAGTGTGGCAAACAGCTATGAGTAGAACAAATCTAAAAATCACAACACTGGTAGAAAGAAGTTTCAATGGTGTTCACTGTTATCCTCCAAACTAAACGCAGCAGAAAGTCTGCACCAAAAATTGTGAGCACAATTTTGCATGTGTAAAAGCTCACATATAAAAGAGTAGAACGTATTTAACATATAGCAGCTGAAAGGGGGTGCTGTCTGAGAGTGACTGTTTTGGAGACTTGGGGATCTCTATAAGAGGTGAGCTCTGAATTTTGAAAAATATTTGATATGTGACCCACAGATGGGAATCTAAATTTTAGAGTTAGGACCACCTAACAGAGAAGCCTTGTAAGTGGCGGGTGGCTTATCACATGTCTGCAGATATCTGCAACTAATTCTCTGACTTTTATTTTAAAGATAGAAGATTATGGTTAGTCGCTGGGTAATGTCTTGAGTGCCAGGCCATGTTTTGTTTTTTGTGCAAATTCCCCTTGCCTTGTGCACCTGCAGTATAAATTACCTTATAGATAGTATGAATATAGTCCAAAACGTGCATATTAGATCTAGGGTTGTAGTTTGCCGTTGCGAACAGCCCATTTTCGAAAGGGCCATTCTCTGCCAGCCAGTTCTGAACAGAGGCAAAGCAATGAATCCCCAGGACAGCAAAGACAGAGCTGCAAATGGTAAGTCTAAATTTTACTAAGTTAACACTAACCCTCCCCTTCCATTACTCTAACTCTAAACCTTCACCGCAGCCTTACCCTAAATCTCCCTTCCCTGCAGCCTAACCTTAAGACTCCCCTCCCCGCAGCCTAACCATAAGACTAACCCAGGTTTGACAGGTCTCCTCTGGCGTTTGCGAAAAATTAATGGATAATCAGCATACTTACCCAATTCTAAAAATGGCTTTGTTTTAAAAAAATCATGGAGGAGGAGTAAAAAGCAGTAACAGTGTTTACAGGATTGAATGTAGGGGGCAACACTTACCTTCTCTCACATCCAAGGCAAGATTGCCCTCCATACAAGACGAGCAAGAACATGTTTAACTTCAAAAGAAGGAAGTTTTCTAGCTCAATTCTGATTTACAAATTAAACATAAAGATATATAAAATGTAAAGTATTTACCCTGCATGCAAAACATGTTAATTTCTTTTACATCCTTCAGTTTATAAAATAGTTTTGCTCAGGTCTACACTTTGCTTTTGCTCCCAAACTCAGGATCAGATCTCATCATCTGAAGCTTGTTTCTTCTTGAATCTTCTCTTTATACAGGATTGAATGTAAAAAAGCAACAACCTAATCCCATATCTAAAGCATGTGTAGACTAACCCTCTAGACGAACATGCATACATACATAAATACTATAGGCCTGATCCACACCCAAGAAGCAAAAGCTTCTTTGGTGTGTATATTTAAGAAAATAGCTATTGCGTATGCATAGTCAGCCCAAGATACTTAGGGCCTGATCCAGAGCTACGATGTTACACTGAGTGCTGTAGCGCTCAGCGTAACATCGCTGCTCTGGCCCGACACTCCCCCTTGTAGGAGCGTATTAACTCTCCCTCACGCCGGCTGATGGCTACCCTAACTTCAGCCGGCGTAAGGAAGAGGCCATACGCTCGCACAGCAGTGTATGGCCGCTTAGCACGCCCCGCTACCCTCATTTACTTACCTCCCCCCGCCCACCATCACTAACGTGAGCGTAGGGACGCTGGAGGACGTCCCCTCCAGCGTCCCTACGGTGCTACTATGGACATTTCCATAGTTACGCCGGGCAACATCTGCCCGACGCATGCGCATTAAGGCTATGGCCGCCGTACTAGCGACGGCGGCCGTAGCTCTGCATCAGGCCCTTAGTCTTTAGATACGTATCTTAACTACGTGCAGTATTTAAAGACAGCGCACAGGTTTTTTAAGAAAAAGGAGGCAAGATAGGGAAGATAGGTAAAGTGGGTGGGGGGAGGGATATAGATTAGACTGGGAGGGAGTGATGGTGATTTTCTGTGTGTATTTTCCCTACTTAAGAGGGAAAATATACACGGTTATTTAAAGTAGCCTATGGCACTCGTAAGTGGCACCTAAAAACAGGGGTGGGGCGGAGGAGTGGACCAGAGAAGTACGCATGTATCCGCACATACTGATCTCACACTTAAGGTCCTATGACATTTATCCCTGCTAAGGCTGTTGCCCCCCATTTCTAGCCTCATTTTCACTACCAGTCCCTACTACCTTTTCTTCATAAACTCTGTGGGAAATTCCGTTAAGAATTGGGGTGAATTGCAATGATTCCCATATGAAGAAGGTACAACTCCGGATAGATATCTCCTTGCATCCATACGTTCTGAACTGCCTCATCCTCATATTTATTTTGCTCTATCTTTATCTATAAAAAAGCATTTAGTAGTGGTTGAGCTCACAAACATTGGACCAGATCCAGAACTACGCTTTGGAGCGAATTTACGCGAGGCAGAGACGGAAATTCGCTGTTTTGTACGCACTGCGCATGCGCACCATAGAAAATATGCACATTAACGTAGCGTAATTGTGAACATATGGACCATTCACGTATGTGTCACGGAAATACTTACGTGTGGGCGTGCCATTTTTACGTTAGTCCAAATTACGCGGGAAATACGTGTAAGTGCGTCCAAAATACGTCTGAAATACGTGAAGTAGGCGGGGGGTTATATTTAAAGTGTACAGTATGGGCGTGCTTAGCTGCGCAAATTCATCTAGCCCATACGTACGTGTGCGTATGACTGTGGTTACATTGAAAACATTTACGGTAGGGTTTGGAAAGCGTATCTTGAAAAAATACGTCCGTGCAAGGGGTGTGCCGAGGGGAGTGTAGCGAATTTACGGGCACGAAAATACGCTCCACGAATAAACGTACGCCAAACGTAGTTCTGGATCTACCCCATTGTGTTAGAGAAAAAAAACACACATATTAACAATACTTAAGGTTGATTAAAAGTTGATTAGCAACAATAGACACAGTTTGGCGCAGATACATTATAAAAAACACACATTATTAAAACGTTACTTTTCTTTTTCAGAAATGACACTGAATAGGCTAGATTAATTAAGAAGTGTTAGGTAGAACTTATAACTCACCAGCCTTTGCCAGATTTACTAAGGGGTATTTTGTGCTGGCGATTTATAATTTACAGTTATGTGTGGCAATTTTTGAAGGGTTAAATAGTTGTGATTTATCTTTAAATTTCTGCGATTTACCTTCAATAATCACAACACACCATGGAGTATATTTACAAAACGCGATTTTAAAAAAATCGCCTAAAATCGCATGAGTTTGCTGTGAATATCAAATCTCTGTATTCACTAAAGGTAAACTCACGTGAGTTTAGGCATCTGTAAAATCGCAGAGCCTAAAATCGCCAGTGTGATTTTTTTCAATGTTACACATACAACTCATTGTATTCACAAAGATCGCTTTGACTAACTAGCAGTAAAATCGCCATTAACTCGCTGTTTAGCAATTCGCCCTTGCCTAGAGGTGAGTTAGTGACAATTCACCCTGCGAGTCAAAAAAACACATGTCAATCTTGTAGGCATGTGTTTTTCTGAGTGTTAAAGCCGAGCGCAGCATGGTTGAAACCCTTAGCCATGCAGTGCTGATAGAACTACAAGGCTAAGCACTGCTTAGCCTTGTAGTAATATCAGCATGAGCATGGTAAGGCTTCTAACCATGCAGCGCTGTGTGTGTTGTGCGTGTAACAAAAAAAAAAAACAGTCTGCACAAAACATACATTTCAACATTAATCAAAGTGTGAATGTAAAAAAAACATTTTCCCTCACTAATAATGTCCCCTAATGTTTGCACTTACCTCCGTTGGTCACCGTGTCCTATACTACTGTGTATGCCTCTGGCTCTTCGGTGCTTGACACGGCGGGGACAGGCTCCTTCTTCTTCTTCTGGGCTGCTCCTAATGACCATTCGGTCGCTAGGTGGCAGCCTTTTATATAAAGGATGACGTCAGTTACAGTCAGGCCAGTGTAACTGACGTCATCCTTTATATAAAAGGCTGCCCCCTAGCGACTGAATGGTCATTAGGAGCAGCCCAGAAGAAGAAGAAGGAGCCTGTCCCCACCATGTCAAGCACCAAAGAGCCAGAGGCATACACAGTAGTACTCTTTGACTTCCCAAGAAGGATGACAGCAAACGGTGACTGACAAAAACTTTTATTCTTTTATTACACCACACACTGCATTCATACACAGTAGTATAGGACACGGTGACCAACGGAAGTAAGTGCAAACATTAGGAGACATTATTAGTGAGCTAAAACGTTTTTTTACATTCACACTTTGATTAATGTTGAAATGTATGTTTTGTGCAAACTGTTTTTTTTTTGTTACACGCACAACAAACACAGCGCTGCATAGTTTGAAGCCTTACCATGCTCACGCTGATATTACTACAAGGCTAAGCAATGCTTGTAGTTCTATCAGCACTGCATGGCTAAGGCTTTCAACCATGCTGCTATTGGCTTTTTTTAAAAATTTGCAGGCAATTCGCAGTTCAGTGAATTCGGTGAATTCACGCTGCATATCGCCTGAAAATCGCGGCGACTTCCCGTGAATTGAAATTGGTTGCAAAAATCGCCTTTTCTAAGTATATAAATTATACCCCCATGCCCCTTAGCAAAAATAAAACAGAAATTTTTATTTAAAATAAAATATGAAAAAAATTAATCGGGCAGCATGCTATTAACCCTAAGCATGCTGCCGCATATAGTACTAGAAGGCACAGCATGCCCATGTGTTGCAGGGCATGCTGTGCCTTTTAGTACCATAATCGGCAGTATGAAAAACTTTAATGGCATGCCGCTCCATGTGTAATGCTCCCACATAAATATTTGTAGAGAACTAGAGCAACTAGCTCCAGAATAGTATAATGTAATAATAAAGTCTGTGGGCTGTATTCATAGAACCATTTTCAAGGCGAGTTGCGCACATGTTTTTAGATACGTTTCAACTGTGCATACGTAGTAACTTATTTTACGTAGTTTACGTAGACACATAAGTGCCTCACGGACGGGCTTGTGAATGACACTTGGATACATACGTCCGGATATGCGACGCAAAAATACGCACGTGAAAATTTTTATAAAAATGAGGAGGGGAAGGCATTTAAATGAAGGTATGTGGGCGCAACTAATATGAATCGCATGTACAGAGGACACATATGCATGTAACTGCTCACGGAAAGTTACAAGTGGTCTATGAAGGCGGAAGTCACCGACAGCACAGCCAAGAGAGGGGGTGTCATGGGTGTGAGGAGATTCGTATAATTGCGTTCCTTCATGGAAACGGTTCTCTGAATGCAGCCCTGTATCTCAAATCATCTATATGTTCCAGTGGCAATGACAAGTACAATATAAGGTTCCGTGTTATTAAACATATATATGTTCCCAACAGTAATGCAAGTGCAACATAAAAATGACAAGCCAAAAGCAGAATATTGAGTTAAAAAGAAATTCTTTTACTAAGATTGAATTAAAATATTAGCAGGTATTCAGCTGCCTACAGATAAAAGTCCAGTGAAAACAGGCAAGATTTATAGCAGGTCTAATCCACCATAGTTCCCGGTCTTCACCACCATGTGGTGCGAAAGGTACACACAGTTTTCAAGAGGGGTACCTGTTTCCAAGTTTAGTTCATAACGTTCCATATATAAAAGTTGAAATTGATGCTGTAAGTTCACTCAGTGTGTTTCGTCCTATGGCCAGGATTTTCACCAGTGCAGACATCCTCAGAGATCAGCAGCAAAATGAGTTTGTGCTTCAGGGCAAATAAGGGCTATTTAAGCAATCTGGGTGTGGTCATTTAGCCAATCTCCATTTGTAATTGAAGTCAATTAGTCAGTTCCAAATTTGTAATTGTCACTTTGTTAGCAGAAGTAAGAAATGAAGATTAAGTCCAACATCTGTGGTAATAAAGTGACAAAGTTTTCAAAGAGATAGTAGATAAACATTGCAACAGTTTTTTTCCAGCGTTAACAGTAACAGTGTTAACAGTGGGCTTAAATAATTTATTGATTACCATATAGAATTATCTAAATTATTTAAGCCCAATGGCGCATCATTATTTATTTATTTATTTATTACTGTTAACGCTGGAAAAAAATACTATGGCACATGGCTAAAAACACCCTACTGCAATGTTTATCTACTGTCTCTTTGAAAACTTTGTCACTTTATTACTATAGATGTTGGACTTATTCTTAATTTCTTACTTCTGCAAGCAAAGTGCTAATTACAAATTTGGAACTGACTAATTGACTTCAATTACAAACGGAGATTGGCTAAATGACCATACCCGGATTGCTTAAATAACCCACACTTTCCATGAAGCCCAAATTCACTTTGCTGCTGATCTCTGAGGAAGTCTGCACTGGTGAAAATCCTGGCCATAGGACGAAACGCATTGGGTGAACTTACAACATAAATTTCAGCTTTTATATACAGAACGTTTTAAAACTAAACTTAGAAACAGGTACCCCTCTTGAAAACTGTGTGTACCTTTAGAACCACACTGTGGTGAAGACCAGGAACTATGGTCAGAGGTGGAATAGACCAGCTATAAATCTTGCCTGTTTTCATTGGACTTTTATCTGTAGGCAGCTGAATAGCTTCTAATATATTAACTTAATTTCAGTAAAAGAATGTATTTTTAACTCAATACTGTTTTTGGCCTGTGATTTTTATGTTGCACTTGCTTTACTGTTCGGAACATATATATGTTTGATAACACAGATCCTCATAATTCACTTGTCATTACCATAGGAACATATACATGGCCTTTCAGAATTATAAGCAAAATCAAAATAATGATGACAGGGAGGAGTATTTTGCAGAACAGAAGGAGGCTAAAAAGGAGCACCAGAGGCACAAACTGAGGAAAAACTGGCCCACTTGATACAAAAAGGGGATCTTTTTTAGAAACTGGCCCACTTGGTACAAAAAGGGGACAAAAGGTTTTTTAAGATATATAAATGAAAGGCGAAAAACTAAAGAGTATATAGTAAGGCTCAAAAAGGAGTGAGTGAGTCTTATTGAGGGTGAAAGGGCTATGGCAGATCATCTTAACAAGTATTTCTGTTCAATATTCACAAAAGAAAGAGAGGGGAAGGGACCACTTTCAAATGGGAAGGCTATTGATACAATGGGGGAAATTACAACTACTTTCACTGAGGAGCAGGTATTAAAAGAACTTTCAAAGTGGACAAATCAATGGGATCAGATGGGTTACATCCAAGAATACTAAAAGAGCTTAGAGAGGTTCTGGCAAAACTATTAACTGAATTATTCAACCAGTGACTAATAACTGTGTTGATTCAAGAGGACTGGAAAATAGCAAATGACTCTGCATAAAAGTGGAAGTAGGGAAGAAGCATCAAACTACCGACCAGTGAGTCTAACATCAGTAGTAGGGAAACTGATGGAAACACTTTTAAAGGAACAAATTGTACAGTCTCTTAAATTCGCAGAATGGATTCACTGGGGGAAGATCATGTCAAACAAATCTTAATCAATTTTTTTAAAGTATTAGATAGGAGCTGTAGACATAGCTTATCTAGATTTTATGAAGGCTTTTGACTCTGTACCACATCACAGACTGTTAAATAAGCTGAAAACTTTGGGACTGGACTTAAAAATAGTTGCATGGGGCCAGATCCTGATCCCTGCACGCATGTAAAGTGTCTGTAATTAAGCATCCGTAGCGGGAAGTGCACGACCCGCTGTCGGTAGTAAATATGGAGGAATCTCTTCTGGGGATGGTAAGGTAACCAGTGGAGTACCACAGGGTTCTGTACTTGGACCAGTGCTATTTAATATCTTTATAGGTGATATTGCCTGTGGTATCGAGAGGAAAATATGCCTTTTTGCAGATGACACAAAGATATGTAACAGGGTAGACACACCAGGAGGGGTACAGAAAATGAGGGATGATCTAGGTAGACTGGAGGAATAGTCAAGAGTGTGGCTACTACAGTTTAATGTCAAAAAATGCTAAATCATGCACTTGGGGCACAAAAACCCAAAAGCTCAATATTGCATCAATGGCACTACATTAGAAACTACTGAAGAGGAAAGGGATCTTTCATTATTTCATGTGACTTAAAGGTAGCCAAGCAATGTAACAAAGCAATGAGAAAGGCAAGTCAGATGCTTGGTTGCATAGGGAGAGGAATTAGTAGCAGAAAGAGAGAAGTAGTGATGCCCCTTTATAGATCGTTGGTACGACCTCACCTAGAAGACTGTGTTCAGTTCTGGAGGCCATATCTCCAGAAAGGCGATATCTCTAAATACATTAGAGACTGTGCAAAGAAGAGCAGCTAACATGATCCATGGCATGTGTCACAAATCATGCCAAGAAAGGCTAGAGGAACTAAACTAGTATAGCTTGGAGCAGAGAAGGGAGAGGGGGAATATAATAGCAGCTTTCAAATATATCAAATGTTGTGACCGGCGAGAGGAGGGTGGCATTTTTCAAAGAAAGAGGTGTAATAGAACATGAGGGCATGAATATAAATTGGAGGGCGGTAGATTTAGAGAAAGTTTGTGAGGAAAAATGACTTCACTGAAAGAGTGATAGATAAGTGGAATAGCCCTCCATCTGAGGTGGTTGAGGCTAACACAGTCGAACAGTTTAAACATACTTGGGATAAATATAAGGATATCCTAAATCCAGAGGCGGAACTACCGGCGGTGCAAGCGGTGCACGGCACCGGGGCCCATGGAGATAATGGGGCCCAAAGCACCCACCGCATCAGCCATTACTGCGGTGGCTGTGGGTCCCTATATCTCCGTGGGCCCCGGCTCTGTGTGTGTGCATGCAGAGCCGGCGCGGTCTCCCAGCTATGGAGAATACTGAGGAGAGGCTGGAGGCACATATGGGGGAATACTGAGGGGAGTTGGAGGCACATATGGGGGAATACTGAGGGGAGTTGGAGGCACATATGGGGGAATACTGAGGGGAGTTGGAGGCACATATGGGGGAATACTGAGGGGAGTTGGAGGCACATATGGGGGAATACTGAGGGGAGTTGGAGGCACATATGGGGGAATACTGAGGGGAGTTGGAGGCACATATGGGGGAATACTGAGGGGAGTTGGAGGCACATATGGGGGAATACTGAGGGGAGTTGGAGGCACATATGGGGGAATACTGAGGGGAGTTGGAGG
>WWET01001311.1:217171-227998 GCA_011038615.1 Limnodynastes dumerilii | reverse complement strand
TAAAACAACTTACAAATTACAGTATCACTGGTATTGGGGGGTGTGGGTTCCCATAGCAAATGGTTGTATTTCGAAAGGGCAGCTCGCTCCCAGCCAAACTGCCGATGAGGCCTCGACGAGGCATAGCATTCGATCACCATAGCACTGATCACAGTTCTCTGATAGCTGTTTCCCCCAACCCGCTCCCTAACCCAAATTCTAAGTCTTCCCCCTGCAGCCTAACCCTAAAAATGAATGGGTGAGTATGCGAATCACATACTCACCCATTCATAAAAAAAAATTCTGAAAGTGCTCCGACATGACATAGGGACAGCCAAAAATCAACTTTCGTCTGTCCCTATTTTGGAATGTGAGCCCTTGCAGCAGGGACTCGCAACAGGGGATAGTAAAGGTGAATGGGTGAGTATTCAAATCACATACTCACCCATTCATAAAAAAAAATTCTGAAAGTGCTCCCATTCGACATAGGGACAGCCAAAAATCAACTTTCGTCTGTCCCTATTTTGGAATGTGAGCCCTTGCAGCAGGGACTCGCAACGGGTAATGGGATAGTAAATATTGGGTGTCTGGCTCTGGTCCGAACGGCCAATTTTCTGGCTGGGATTTCGATTGCATATGCCTCGATGAGGCATAGCAATCGATCCAAGGAGCACCGAAAGCTCCGTGTTTGACATGGTGAGCAAAAATAGTCCCCCACTCCTTTCCCTAACTCTAACCCCACCCTCCCCTACAGCCTGACCCTAACCCTCCCTCCCCTACAGCCTGACCCTAAACCTACCTACCCCGCACAGATAGTTTACTCACCTGTCCCTGGTCCGGCGATAGCAGCAACAGAGGTGCGGCGGAGGGATATTGGTAATTGCGAAAGTGAATGAGTGAAGTAGGCCAAACAGCATACTCATCCATTTATTTAAAAAAAGTCTAAATTGGTAAGTATTCGAAAAAGGGACATTGAAAAGGAACTTTCGGTTGTCCCTTTTTTGGAAATCAAATTTTCTGGCCGGAGATTGCAACCGGTAAATATTGATAGCAGTTTGTAAATCCAAAGGAAATTATAAGAAATTACAAGATAAATATTGCTTTAAGAAAATCCATAGCACAAAACACAACAAAATTAACTGAATTAAATCAGAATTACTAATGAGCACTTCTAAAAGATATTTTTGTTATTGACATTAATAAAAGTGTAAAATAAGATGTGTAGATTATTCTGCAAACTCTGCCTTGTCATAATGGGGCAATCAATGTTTAAATGAGGAAAACCATTATGGTAAGTATCTACTCGAGAACATAAAAAAAATATGATTAACTTTAATGCCTTATTGACTAGTGCATTAGGTGTAAAGCCTTTTATAACTTTTTGCTGTAAAAGCTTTTTGATCTTACATTTGTCACTATGGAGAAAGTGCTGTTCAATGCTTCCCATTTCTCCTTTGAAATATCTACTAGTGCCTTCAGCATGAGAAAAATGCAGCTCTTAGAAAATGACAATTTTGCAAGTCTTTATGTTTTTATAGTCCTGTAAAGTAGAATAGCACAACTAAGAAAAGATGTGCAATTATTCATACCTTAATAGATTTTCATCATAAGCATAAGTGTTTCACTCACAAATTCACTTATAATACATATATAATACATATATATATAAGTGTCATACAATTCTGAATTTAGAAAAGAAAATTGTAAAAAAATACAAAAATATAAAAAAAATGCTTTTTAGCTCTTAGAAATAATTATATAAGACATTTTATCAAATATTTATTATCCTGATATTATATCAAACTACAAGTAGTAAAAAAAAAACCTTTGTCCATTACATAATTATGTGAAGTCACAGTACAAGAGCATAGTATTTGTACTGTAACTTCACAAAGCCTAAAGTAGTAGTCCAGTCCTGTACTGTCAGACTATGTCAGTCGAATTGCAGCTGGAGAAACAAGTTATTTTACCAGACATTTTACAGCATAACTGACATAAATAAAAATAATAATAATAAAAAAAGATCATAAATGACTTGCTCCAAAGTTTGCTCAGAACACATAATGCAAAACAATTTCACATGTATACAAATTTAAAGTAAGTCTGAAAATAAACTATACATAAATATAGTTGATAAACTAATAAGTGAGCAGCAGAATTTAATTATTTTATTAGTATAATTTAATTTATTTTATTAGTATATTGTGGTTACAGTAAAAGAATTCTTTGTTTATTGGGCCAGGATTCAATATTTTCCTTTGGATATAGATGTGTAACATAAATATGTCCTAAATGTTTGGATCCAGTGTTTTACCTTTTGATATAGATATATACCATAAATAAGTTATTTCTGTTTGGACATTAAATATAATACTATATTAACTTTTAGGGTATAATTTTTTAAATGATCACAGTTTGACGATATCTTTTTTGACTTTAGTTTATTATACTAACATTTATATAATGAATTCAGGAATTTATGTGCCTCTCAGACAAATAAAACTTGTTGACATGTTGCCTACTGTGTTTTGACATTTTTGACACTAAACATTTCATGATATTTTTTCTTTACTAGAATTTATTCTGTTTGAACTGATGTGCCTTGTTTTCGTTTTCTTTTTTTATATACTCAGAAATGTCTAGACTTTAGTTTATGACTATACTGGTTCTGCATTAACATTAGAAAAATAGGGCCTGATCCATAACTACGGCCACCGCCGTAGTTACGGCCGCCGTGTGCGTAAGATCGTCAGTTTTGCCGATCTGCGCATGCGCCGGGCAGATGTTTCCCAGCGTAATTACTACAAACTTTGTCCTGGATCTTGCTTCCATAACTGCAGCGTAGTTACGGAGGAAGAGGCGGGGGCTGCAGCTACGGAAGATAGGCGGGGGAGGCAGTTAAATTAGGTTGGAGGGGCAGGATTATACACATTACGCTCTGGCGTAATTACACTCGGTTATGCCGGCTGAAGTTAGGATAGCCTTCAGTTGGCGTAACAGAGTGTAATTATGCCGGGAAAGGGGTAGTGACAGGGGGCGTGCATTAGAGCTACGCTGGCCGTAATTATGAACAGCGGCACAGCGTAGCTCTGGATCAGGCCCATAGTCACCATACTGATGTGAGTTTCTTGACTGAAACTGACTAAACAATTTTTTTTTTTTTTAACTTTATTAACAGCATCATATTGCATAGATAGAAAGAGAGCAATGCCAGTTTGTGTACATACAAATTTTGTTTAGTAATAAATAATTTTAAAAAAAAAGATTTTGTAGTGTTCTGTTATTCAAGATATATAAGAAAAGGTAACAATATATTCTTTCATTTTATAAACACACTTCCTGTCATCTAAACAAAGACTGTGGTAAGTAAAAGAAACATGATCAATATTACCCAGGAGGCACCATTCAATAACCTTCCAAGCTGGAGCCACTATTCTAGGTTTATAGAAATGGGAGGACCGTTGGAGATTTCTCTCAGCATATACAATGTTGTGTTACAAAAATACTCTTTAACTCTTTCCTGTATTCTCGGAGCTAAAGTAGTTATGTAGCCCTCCCAGCATTCAAAGAAACCTTCCACTTTATTGTCCTTTTCTAATTTTAAAGAGAAAAAATAACTTTTCCGAAAATAGCTACTTACTAAGTCATGTATTGGACATTCAGGTTTGGGGGATGACCTTTTTTTATTGCAGTACTGATAAAGATAAAAAGCTTTATATCCCCTCTAGCTTACCTCAGTCCCTCTCGTAGCATCCCAAAAAATGGCCCATTATGGAGTTAATGGCAGAAAGATATATAGATGTCTCTAGAAATCCCTTCACCTGTAGCCAGAACCTTCTGATCAGGGGTCATTTCCACAAGCAATGAAACATATGTTCATCTGGCATTCTACATTTTGGACATGTGGACATCATATACAAGCGTTGTAGGGGATAATAGGCAATTATGTACAGCATTTCCCTATACTGACTTGATTTATAAATTCACAGGCATTATACAATTTTCTCACCAAATTTTCAATTATAAACTCTGGAAGATATTGCGTCCATTTTTGAAAACCAGAGATAATTGTGTTGTGAACTGTCATCTCCCTCAAAAAGCAGTAATGAATTGTGATCGTCATATACTGAGAAGGATTTTGATTTAGCATTCTATCAAAAGGATTCTGCCAATCATCTACAGATAATGTGTGAATTGTCTTAGCTGTATTATATTGTGTTTGTAGAAAAGCTATGGGGAAATAAGATATTTCATATTTTTCCCTAGCTTGGACATATGTGAGAGGTTTTTTTGTTGCTATGTTTATTAGATGACCAATAGTTTGAATGCCATTTTGTTTCTATATATATCAAAGGGAAAAGTTGCCACGCCATCCTGGAATGTGGGGGTTTGTAAGAATGGGTTCTGAGATTGCAAGGCATATTTATGGTGTAAGGTTTACAAAAGATCTTAGTATCTTGAAATCTACATTTAATAAAATTATTGGGCAATATGAATCCAATGACAGGTTTAGGAAAAAGTGAGGTGATTGCCTTATTAAAAGTTAGATAGTGTGGATTTTCTTTAAAAATAGTTTGGTATAGTTCTAGTAGTAGTGGGGTTATTGAGGGCTGTAACACTTTGAAATATTCACTTCTGAACCTGTCATGACCTGGAGCTTTATGTAATTGTAAGTTGGATATAACATATATTGGAGCTTATTTCCTCTGCCAAAATGTCTACCTCTAATAACTCTTTTTGTGTAAAGGTAAGTTTAGGTAGATGCACCCTCCTGCAATAGCTGTGTTTGTGAATTTGGGGCATGTTGTATAGGACTATACATTTTTTTTATAATACTGCTGAAAACATGACAAGATTTCTTTTGTAGCTACAGCAACATTACCAGAGTGCGGATCTCGAATCGCTGTAATGAAAGACCTTCTCCTCCAAGGTTTGGAGAGGCTGGCTAATAATTTGCCAGATTTGTCCCCACATCTATAATACCTATGGTGTAATCTAATGAGTTTTTAGCCTGGGAAGTTAAGAAGCTTTCCAGAAGGTATTTAGACTGGATGTATGAGTGTTTAGTGTTTTCATCTGGTATAGCCAAATATACTTGGAAAGAAGTGCGTACTGTTCGCTGCATCTCACTACATCGTGTTTGGGTGCGAAAATACGTTACGCGTGGAAACGTATTGCACACGTAGTTCTGGATCTACCCCAATATGTCTCAGTACCACTTTACTTAGTAGGACTGGATCATCCCAATGCTGGATATTGTCATCTATAAAATTTGTAAAATGTGTTGTGAGAAAACTTTTAAATTCAGCCGAATTGCAGATTGTAATCTCAAATATAAGGAGTCCAAGAGAAGAAATCAATCCTCAATAAAGTCATGAGCTACAGAATAACACATAATGGACCGTATTCACAGATCCATTTTTGCGTGTTATTGTGTGCTTATTGTTAGGATTGGATGAACTGCGCATGCGTAGTAATTTTTTTCCATGCACATTACGTAGTATTAACGTACGTAAGTACTTTCGGCATGGACTTGTGAATCGCACTTAGGGACATACGTGCGGAGAAGCGTGGTTTTTATCCGGACGGTGGAAATGACTTGAAAGTGGGCAGGGGAAGCATTTAAATGGTTATTTGAGGGCGTGGTTAGTTTGATACGCATGTACGACATTAACATACGTGCGTAAGTACTCACGTAGACTTAAGGGTGCCCTATGGAGGCGGAAGTCACCGAAAACCCATCCGAGCAAAGGGAGTGTCATGGGTGTTGCCTTGTAACGTAGGTGCATATATTTGCATACTCTTTACACACGTATCTGTGAATACGGCCCAAGGTCTTTTCTGATGGGTGTAGAACTTATCACAGGTCATTTAAGCCATGTGTTTGTATAAAACACTGTAGCATTTTCCACATATATCCTCTATGCCTTAATCTATGGGTTGATCTATCAAGGAGTAAGTCATCCACTAAATTAAAATCACCTCTCATGATTATGTTGTACGTTGTATCCTAAGTTTAGATTTCCAATATATCCCTGGACAGACTGGAAAGTCTGTATTGGGCAGGTCAGTATTCTCCTGATAGTATTCTTGCCTACACTGCCATCAAAAATGCATTGGACATTTTTTAAACCAAGCAATGGGTAAACGTCCTCTTCTATAAAGTCTGCATTTGCTCCTATGATACTTCTGACAGAAGATTTGAGTTGAATTCACAAGTAGACGTTTCTTAATCAAGTTAGAGGTAGAGTTATTCCTTCTTAACGTGCACTAATTCAGACTTCCATAGAATTCCAATTTTCAGCATGCTTTAGTTGTAAAAGTAAAAGCAAGATCTAAATGTCCGAGGTCCTTACAAACTGAAGTAATTATAATGTTAACATATGGGTGTCCGAATAGTGTTGCTTTAGCAAAACCCTCCAAACCTTTTGTTCTCTATTCATCATATAAAACTCCTAAGGCTGTGTCCAGCTAGCATGTTTTATGTCAAGTTGGATGTTACACATTTCATTATTAGTTAACTGATATTTCCATTTGGACTATGGCAGTATTTATAAATAAGGACATTGGGCCTGATCCAGAACTACGCGTCGGTGCGAATTTACGCGTGGCTGAGACGGAAAATACGCACATTAATGTAGCGTAATTGCGAATGTATGAGCCATTCACGTATTTGTCACGTAAATACTTACGTGTGGGCGTGCCAATTTTACGTTAGTCCAAATTACGTGTGAAATACGTGAAGTAGGCGGGGGGTTGTATTTAAAGTGTACAGTATGGGCGTGCTTAGCTGCGTAAATTCGTTCAGCCCATACGTACGTGTGCGTATCACTGCGGTTACGTTGGAAAAAGTTAAGGTAGGGTTTGGAAAAATACGTCTGTGCAAGGAGTGTTCCGAGGGGAGTATAGCGAATTTATGCGCACGAAAATACGCTCCGCAAATAAACGTACGGCAAACGTAGTTCTGGATCTACCCCATTTTTTGTAATTTATTTAATTTTATTTCATTAAATTTAATAACATTTTTAATCTTGAATTTTGGGTTTGTATGTCATGAAATTATATTTTAAACATGTCATATCTTTATTTATAAAAAAGCTTAAATAAAAATGTATATTTATGGATCGGATCCAGACTTCTGTGCATTTGGATTATCACCTCTTGGATGAATATGTGTTTCTACTCAAGTGAAAATTCTGCCATTACTGAAGTCTAAATAGGCAAGTGTCACAACCGCACCACTAATGGTCCATAGGTATGGTACACTAAAACTGAGATAGAGAGTCTAACTGCTGATTAGGTGTTCACCAGAGCCCCTGATGGCAGGGAAATACATAGTCAAAGCCAACAGAGGCCCTCAAAACAGTAATGACAATTGACAGTGATGATGATACCAAGCTAGATGGGTACAGGAAAAAAGGAACAAAAATCCAATGAATCATGAAGGAAACCACAATAGCCACAAAAAGACAAAATTCACAATGAACTGGTTGTAAGAAAATCAAACAAGAACTTTCAAGGATATGAGTCAGCAGGATGATACAGCCTATTTCCCTGACAACAAATAGAAAAGGCAAGATGTTTAAGTAGGTTGTGGTGGTCACATGAAAAACAAACCTGGGATGTAAGTAACATGATCAATAGACCAATAAATTATGTTGAGTTACATGATTAAAAGAACAAGGATATTAATGGAGAAAAAAGGCAAATGAATCAAAAGACATACAAAACTGGGAGAGCAACTATACAGGGACCTTATCCAGACTTAA
The DNA here is from genome assembly GCA_011038615.1 of Limnodynastes dumerilii. Lineage (NCBI taxonomy): Eukaryota > Metazoa > Chordata > Amphibia > Anura > Limnodynastidae > Limnodynastes > Limnodynastes dumerilii. The sequence continues at coordinate 220,250 of WWET01001311.1, read as the reverse complement.
TAAACAAATCCTTACATTTGCCTCTATTGCAAAGGCATATGTATGGATTTTGTGATCCAAAAATACGCACGAAGGAGGACATAGCACTCCCCTGGCCAGATACCTACCTTAAGTATTTTACACACTGTTTGGAAAAGTAATCATACTCCAATTGAAATGCACTTATGTTCAGCAAAATTCTAAAGTATAGATTTGGTGCTATTACACTATTTGACCAAATAACAAGCAAATATATCATGCTAGTTATGTGTGTAATATTCATGCTTATCGATCACAACAGTTCTGCTCTTTTAGGTAAACCCAGGTGTATGGTGCACTTAAGAAAGAGGTTTGGTTGGCAAAGCCATCTGATAAATGCAACTCCTAATTAGCTGGTGCTGTCAATAATACATGATTTGTAGCCAAGAATAGGATCCAAAGGATGTGGATGGATGGACGGATGGAAACGAGGCGAGGGATTCATGTACAAAGTTTGTTAATGGTCTGCCATACTTTTTATTCTATTTCAAGCTTTGTGTATTTTGGCAGTAAGAATGAATTTCTCATGCTCTTGAAATTTAGCCCATGATTCCATTTTGAGCTAATTATCTTTTAGTTTAGTAGCTCAGCTAAAAGATTATTTTGTGTTTTTCAGCCCATTATCTTCACAGCCGTTTCTACAGTATTTGCATAAACATTTCATAGTATAATCTTTGCCGTATTTATGTGTTTTAGCATTATCCCACACTACCCTTAGAAAACAAATGCATGAAACTGCTTTTAAGGGGTCTAAAGAAAACAATGTTGAACAAATGAATAAGGAATTGGTTTTACAAATGAATTTTACACTTGATTGGGTTACAAGAATACACTGGAATGTTATTACATGCCATTGTATTGTGTAGTATGCTATTTAGCAGTCATGACATTCCATTATTTCATGTGTCAAGTAACGGTGGTATAACCTTGATCAATGACTTGGTTGGAAAATAGGTTATAGGACTTGTTATCATTTTCTAAGTAGCATGAGAGGAAAAATCTTCAGAGTTATCTTTTTCTAAATAGCATGAGAGGAAAAATCTTCACAGTAAACCAAACCTTATGTACAGATTATTTTGTGAATAATTGTTGAAATCCAATTGTCATTTTCCTGCAACAAATGCATTATGAATAGCATATAGAGCTAAACCTGTAGTTTTATTAAATAATATAATCAGAAAAGTCATATCTTTCTAATCCATGGATTAAGGATTAGATACTCTGACATTTTTTATGTTATACTTTAAAGATAGAAAGAATAGATCCCATAAAAATAGAGCCTCTGACATTTACAATCATGTTAGAAGATAATGGAAATAGATAAAAAAAAAAAATACAATTTCAAACACAAAGAAACATTTTATTTGAAATTCTCACATTTTGTGATATATTTGCTAGATTTTTATGAATAAATTTATCTACAGCTATATATTATGTTATTTGAAACCATGAAACTAATTATTAAACCAATTTGAAGTCACTTTTATGGAGTAGAATATTGCATGGTAAAGGTGAATTCCTGACTCTCCTTTTTTTTCTCAAGCATTCCTCATTACTCAACACTGTAGCATATATTTACTTATTCATTTCTTTTAAAAGAGCATAAAAGTTCAGAAATAAACAAATTTTGGGTTAAGGGTCAAATCTATATTAAGGCTGATCCAGAACTAATAAAGTCAGGGGACTTACACACATCATTTGCGTAAGTTCCCTGACAAGTAATATCGGCGCATGTATAATCCAGATGCAGGGCCGGTACTAGGGTGTTCGGGGCCCCCCCTGCAAACTTTAAATTTGCGCCCATCTGTTTAACAATTTATCATTATAGTTACTAGAGTATAGTATCCATGTAAACATCATAAATCACAATCTTGTAACCACAATAAAAGAAAGCAAATCATAGCCACTACTATACAATACCGGCATCATCTTAGGGGCTGATCCAAAGCTACGACATTACACTGAGCGTTTTAACACTCAGTGTAACATCGCTGCTCTGGCCCGACACTCTCCCTTGTTGGAGTGTATTTACACTCCATTACGCCGGCTGAAGCCTACGCTAACTTCAGCCGGCGTAAGGGAGTATAAATAAGCTGGGACGCCTAATTACCCTCCCGCCTCCCTGCACTAACCTCAGCGTAGTAACGGTGAGGGACGCCCCCTCCAGCGTTACTATGCTGAAGCTATGGACACCCATCTGCGATCGGGCGTTTCCGTAGCTACGCCGGGCAACATCTGCCCGGCGCATGCGCAGATCGGCTTTGTAGTTCTGGATCAGGGCTTTAGTCTCCACTATACAATTCCCATTTCATCCTAAACACTGCAACACAATACAGACCATATATCTTAGGGACACATGCCTTACAGACATTGGGGTAGATCCAGAATTAAGTACGCTAGCCAGACACGTAAAAACGCTATTTCCCATGTATTGCGCATGCGTGCGGCAGATGTTATGACACGTAACTCTGAACGTACGTACCAGATTACTATCAACAGCGTAACTATGAACGAAGGGTTGTGCCAGCCATATGACACCTGTAATTACGCTTGGGAGGCTGGGTTAGACATTTAAATCATACAGTATGGGCTTGCGTAGGCACTTAAGTAAGTGCATCAATTACAGCAAACAAGAGTTACACTTGGAAAAGTTAAGGTAGGGTTTGGAAAGCGTAACACGGCCGAGGGGGAGTGCGTTGTAATTACGCTACGCTAGGAGACATAATGAAAATGTAGCTCTGAATCTGGCCCATTATCCTAGTGACCGCTATACCATACAGGCCACCATACAAAAAAACACAAAAACAGAAAACATTTGTAAGCCCAATACAATAGAAGAACAGCCTTGTAAGCACTTAGGACCTGATACACACTTAAGAATGCGATAGGTTCCTAAATATACGTAACTAATGGCAATGAAACTCCCTCGGCACGCCCCTGGTTTTCAGGTTTTTATGTGACTTACGAGTGCCATAGGGCTCCCTTAACTGTAGGTTTGCATTTTGAATGCATAGGGCGTCAACTTAGGAACTTAATTGCATACCGGCACCTTCATTTGGTC
>WWET01001311.1:194577-211333 GCA_011038615.1 Limnodynastes dumerilii | reverse complement strand
TGGATCAGGCCCTAGGATGCTCCAATTGTCTGGATCAGGGGTGGGAGGAAGGTTGGGTTCATAAGTATGGGGAACTGAAATTGGATCAGGCCCTAGGATGCTCCAATTGTCTGGATCAGGGGTGGGAGGAAGGTTGGGTTCATAAGTATGGGGAACTGAAATTGGATCAGGCCCTAGGATGCTCCAATTGTCTGGATCAGGGGTGGGAGGAAGGTTGGGTTCATAAGTATGGGGAACTGAAAGCTAGGTCTCTTCTTTCCTGTGGCTTTCCTCCCCTCTCACCCTGGTTAAGGTGGTTTGCATTATCATGTTATCTTTCTTTTTAGATGGGGCACATTGCTGGTGGTAATGAGATTCATTAGATTGGCTTTTACATTGCTGCAATGGTAAGAGTTAAGGTATGTTGTTGCATTAACAAGATATGCACCAGTTTTCTATTTTCTAAATTGGATGGCAGGATCCCAGATTGTCACCCCATGGCTGATGGTGGACAAGGTTTAAAGGTAATTTGTTTTCCTAGTTCAGATTAAAAAAAAGCCTGTGACCCCCTTTGCTACTGTGGTCACAAATAATATAGCCACCAATTCTAATAAATTTTACATTTTCAAGTTTAATTTACATGTCTGACATGGTGGGGGATGGCCAAGCGCTCAGCCATTTAGCACATTTTGATCTGATCTTCTTTGTTATAGTAAAATATTGCTTATAAAGATGATAAAAATAAAGAAACCTATATGTACTATGTTTTTTAACATCAATTTTTGGTGAAAAGTAAAAAATAAACATATAGATTAATACTAAGAGACATACTTGGAAGGAAATATGTGCATTATAAATCTAAAACTACTCACCTGCCGTTTAGAATGCTCACTGTACTCTCCAGGAATGTTGTGAGCACTCTTAATTAAAGTCCTTGCAATATGATAGTAGTAAATACTGATAATAGTCAGTGGTATAAGATAGTAAACCAGGAAAATAAGCACAGAGTGGATCTTTGGATGCATTTCATTATTTTTCGGGTATGGGATACAAGCTGTGAAGCTGACATTGTCTGATCCATTGATGTGTGCCACTTCAGAAAACACGGCTTCAGGGACTGCCAAGAGCATTGAGATGATCCAGATGGCTGTAGCTTTAATACAAGTCCACAAAACAGCACTTGATGTTTGGATGTCCATTGGATTTACAATAGCTTTGTATCTGAAACAGTGAGAAATAAATACTTGTGAAGTATCAGAAATTCAAACAATCAAACAGACACATGTTCCAATTTCTGAGTGGATGAACTAACAGCTTGTTGCTCTGTGCTGAATACTTTACTTTTCAAACAAAATAATTAGCCATGAATTTGGATTCATGTTTATTAGTACAGTAGATCTTTTTCCAGAAATTACATTACAGCTACAGCTAATGCAGCTATTAAAATGTTTTGTTTTCCTGTCAATTAATATTTCGAGAGCAGATAAACAAAGCACATAATTATTATTTGTTTAACATTGCATATGTGTAGTAAATTTCTCCTTTCTAAAATAAACACTATATTAAAGTATAGCAATGACAGTAAATATTACCTTATTGAAACTACATAACATTTAATTTACATCATCTCATCTATTAACAAACATGCAGTTTGATTGCGGCCTTTGGCCAATTTTAGCTGAGCAATAAAAAATTGATCAGTTTCATCCAATTTGGACAAATATGCTTTCATCTTTAAAATAATTTGATAATATATTAACAAAGCTTATAGCCATTTCCTCTATTTGTAGTTATGAAAGGATAAGCATGAAGATCAATGTTATGATCACTATGATATGATTACAATTTTTATGTGGGCTGTGTTTTTTTTTTTTTAAAGAAGGGGACAGGTATAGGCACTTTTTTTTACTTTACATTTTTGTGGGGCACATAGATGTTTTCATAGTATTTTTGGAGAGGGCACTGTATGGTTTTTTGTTTTTTTTTAAAGAAATGGGCATGCTGCCGATAGTACTATTACAACTGCAAGCATGCCTTGTCATTCATGGGCATGTTTGCGTTTGTAGTTCTACTTGCGCCAGCATGCCCTGTTGGCCTGGACTTTATTTCTTTTTTTAACATGGGTTGCGGCGGTGGGGGAAGGGGTTAATTTTAAACCAAAAAGTGAGCTGCCCCTACGCTTACACCATCCCTGAGATGGTGGAAGCGTAGGGCTTGTTACGCATCCACTGGACTGTTTAAATGTTCCACCGGAACATTCCACCGGAATATTTAAATGAGAAAAGCGAAGCTTATGCGCAGTTTACAAAAAAAACGCTTCGAATCCGTGTGAATTTCACACGGATGCGCAGCTCTGAATCAGGTACTTAGTGACAGTTTTAAAGACTAAAATAGATTTTCTTTAATTATTTACAGATCATTTATTTTTTGAAAATCAACTTTATATTATAATATTAACAATTTATAGAGACTAAAATGATTACAAACTATCTTTCAGTTTCTAAACCAAAATCTAGTTGTACCCTTTCTATTTTTATTGTAAAATTTGGCAATCAGTATCTAAAATCTTGGTCATTAATTGGCTGACAAACTATTAGCATTCATTTATAAAACATCTCCCAAGAAGCACATACAGTATTTGCATTGCATTTAGATAATAATAATAATAATAATAATAATAATAATAATAATAATAAAGGTGATTTTTGTGACTTTTGTGATTACCCATTCTATTTTACATTTCTTGCTAGAATGTTCTTATCTATAAAACACAATTCTTGTAATCATCAATGTAACGTATTTTGTTTTAATAAATTTTCTTGGCAAAACTTATTATTCCAACTAAACCTCTTATGTGTTCTGTGCATGTCTTAATATATCCTTGAACATTAATAGACATGAATAAATTCAACAGAGTTATGCTATTTTCATTTGAAAGCCTTGTGGCAGCTGTTAAATGCTCCTTGGGATTCCCTCTCAGGAATAGTGTATTAAGCAGGATATTTATGTAATTATAAATAATGGAATTCATCCTCTACAATGTCTGTATTATAGTACTAGGGCTGTCAGTACACGACAGGCAAGAAATACAAATTTCCAATCATCAGTAAAATACATACAAATTATAAAGATATTAAAACAAACAATACATAACATAGGCATATAAATGCTATAAATGTTGTTATTTTCATTTTCAAACCTAGAATTAGTCATCTGGCCATTAGGGTTTTTTTCCTCATAACTGGCACAAGAGAACAAAGAGAACATTTAAGTCATTTTCCAACTGCATACAGTCTAGATAATCACGCCATCTGGTCTCAATTTAAGACATTCTTCATTGTCTCCATTTTAATACATAACTGCAGAAGTCAGTTAGGTTTATGTAATAGTCTTACATTTCAATCTAAAACTTCTCAATTGCCTAAATAATACTTTGCAACTGGCCCAAAGCTAATGCATATGTTTTTACGCACACTTTATTGTTTTGCATTGTGTATGCTCACCAAGTACACACGTTTGCTGTGTACCCACATTGATCTGTCAGTTATGACCATTTTGCCCTCTTCTTGCAGCTATAAACCCAGTACATGATATTCCACAATAGTCAATAACCACAGGGAGCATTCAAAGTAACCCATTTGTGAATATTACTCTTTTGGTCAGAATACCCAGGTTGGTGCAAATTCTGTCTCTATCAACACACAGTGGTGGACATTGAATACCTTGTGCCCAATAGCAAGGAGGTGGGACCAGGATCTGGATGAGGTGGAGTCCCCTGCCTGGCGTGCGGGCTGTTTCATTGCCGACTGATGACTGCTCTGCACATGTGCATAGAAGCTGTTGGAGGCTAGCAGTTTAAAACAGCTTTCAGCACTGCAAGTATGAATGCTAAGCAGTGTTCATAAATAAATCGCTAGCAGCTCTCAATGTATTTATAAATAGTGCTCAGCACGCGGACATGAAGCACTGAGCACTGCCAGCCACTGACAGCTTGCTTAGAGTCTCCACCAGGTCCCTTAACAGATATATCCCCTGCACCAATGGTTGTTACACCACTGTCAATACACATGTTAAACTCTTTCACAGCTCATTTCTGGATGCATGTGGATATTTGACAGTCACCCCTGTGTTACTTACTCTATAACATTGTATGTATTATTATGTTACTTTGTATTATGTTATTGTTCTTTTTACACAAATGATGGTTATTGCTAATTTGGCAAATTCTAAATTAATTATATTACTGTTATTAAACTGTATTACATTTGTATTACTTATGCCCTGTGTCTTATTGATATCATAAATGTAGAGCTTTACATTGTACACTTTTTTTTATTTGTATGCATACATTAAAAATAACAATTTGGACTAGATTTACTAAGATGTAAGAAGAGAAAAGTGGAGATGTTGCCCATAGCAACCAATCAGATTATAGCTCTCACTTTCCTATTACATACTAGAAAATGTCAACCAGAATCTGATTGGTTGCTATGGGCAACATCTCCTTTTTTCCATTCCCGCAGCTCATTAACTCTGGTCCCTTGTATTTGAGCAATGAGTTATACTAAACTATACATATAATTGTTATATTTATCCACTAAATATTCTGATTTGTATTGTGCTTTAATTCCTCTATGTTTTCACAAAAATTTTACATACATTCAGGTTGTATTCATAGAACATGTAAAATCAGGAGCAAGGTTCTGACTTTTGCATGCATTCTGTACGCGTGGAGATCTGTCACTCCCCTCTCACATGCTGAGTTCTGTACACTTACATGCATAGGCATATCTATAATGGGTGCAGGGTGTGCAGTGCACATGGGCCCCTCAGAACAGGGGGCCCTGTGGCATTCAACCTGCACCCAGGGTTGGCAGGGGAAGGGGGCAATTATGCATCTATTTCTTCCCTCTAAAATCTTCCAGAGGGAAGAAATAGATGCTGAATGAGCCCCCCCCCCCCTTTCCCCTGCGGTAGGACTGTCCCTATTTGTGGGCCAAAAAGGGGCGGGGCTTAAAGTTCAGTTAGGCTTCGCCCATTTTGAGGTCTGCGAATCGGGACAGTCCTGTCTTAGGTGTGGGGGGACATGTACAAATCCTGCACAAGGGCCCCCTCACTTCTTAAAACGCCCCTGCTTGCATGCCTTAAATTATCTGCAAGGATTTGTATTTGTCTGTGCGGATCTTTTTTGTGCTGCCCATTTACTACATGCCTATCCCCCCCTCTCTGGCAGGGATTAGGCATGTGGATGTCGTGTTATGCCCCCCCACGTAAAATCTATTGTATGAAATAAGAGGAACATCTGGCGTGCACATGTGGACTGCGATAAAATCACCCAACAAGCTTGAGTAAGTTGGTGATTTCCTTATATGTGGATCCGGCCCAAGGAAAGAAAGTATTTTTTTTTATATACTTCTTTAAGTAATTTGGCAATGATACAGCTGACATTGTGGTGTCAGCTGTATCAATGATGAATTATTGTAATCCTAGCGAACACATCCAATTATTTACTTAGTATTAGAGCTATTTTCTTTACATGATTCCCTTTTGTGTATAATAAGAGATAATTAGAACTTATTGTCACTTGTCATACAAAGCAATTAATTTTCTTTTTAGTCTAAACATCAAAGGTGGAATAATGCTAAAGATGTTCAAGACAATTGTAACATGGATCTTAAAGCTTTTATTTTATTTTACTTTTGCTTTATTTAAAATAATACATTTTATCTATTGCAAGCTTAAACAGTTAGACTATGGTTCAAGCAGTGTCAAGCCTATAAAGTGTCCCATTAAGCTTGTTAGAACCTTACAGAAAAGATTTAAACTAATTAAAAAATTTTAAAGTAAGGAACTGTCAATCCATTTCTATGGAATTTAACTACATAAATTGCTTAATGAAAAACAAGAGCATATGTGGAAAGAAAAGCAAGGTACAGACTCAAAGAAGATGAGCTCTGTGGAACAGAACATCAGATTCTTCTAATGAGCCTTCACATTTAGTAGTAAAGCGTGAGTTTCAGTTACAGGTGCTTTAAGGCCTCCACACTCATCTCAGAGTCATATGTCATTAGAGGAAGTACTGAAAAAAGGAGTTATGAGAGACCATTGCAGCTTTGATAAAAAGTGAGTGGAATTACTGTAGATGCCAGTTAACAATCTCTTAGAAAGTGCTTTGTCTTCTTGGGCCAGATGTTATTTCTTTGTTTTATTCTTTTAGTAGCAGCAAGGTGCTTCTCTTTTCCAGTGTCCTAGGGCCTGATCCAGACCTACGCTCGTGTGCATTATTATGGCGGTCATAAGCGTAAAAACGGACATTTGTACTTACTGCGCATGCGCGGTTGCACTCTGATATTCTGAGCATATGGGCCTTGATCATAACACCTTCGTAAATACGGTCGAGTGGGCGTGCCTGCCATACGAAAACCGTAAATACGCACCAAGGGTGGGGTGTGGCATTTAAATCGTACAGTATGGGCGTGCTAAGCGTTATAACTACGCATTGAGCTTACGGACGCCCGTGGTTACGATCAGAAAAGTTAGGGTGGGGTTTGTTGGTCGTAAGAAGGCAAAACTAAGGGGAGTGCATCGTAGGTACACTAGCATAATGAGCGTTTAATGAGGCCCCTAGGGAATGAAGCTGGTGAATTAGTTCCCATTGCACAATAATTACCATTAATCCCTATTACAGTTGATTACCAGCTTTTCTCAGACATTGCTCCTCTGCTTCAGCATGCAAAAATACAGCACAAAAGAGTGTAGGCTATTCATTGTTGGTTACCTGCTGCCTCTGTAAATGGTGCACTATAACAAGGTTGCATCACATCTGAGAACTGCTATTTTAACTTTCCTAAAAAAAAGGGAAAAAAATACGCACCAAGGGTGGGGTGAGGCATTTAAATCGTACAGTATGAGCCTGCTAAGCGTTATAACTATGCATTGAGCTTACGGACGCCCGTGGTTACGATCAGAAAAGTTAGGGTAGGGTTTGCTGGTCGTAAGAAGGCAAAACTAAGGGGAGTGCATCGTAGGTACGCTGGCATAAATACACTACGCACATGAGCGTTTAATGAGGCCCCTAGGGGAATGAAGATGGTGAATTAGTTCCCATTGCACAATAATTACCATCAATCCATATTACAGTTGATTACCAGCTTTTCTCAGACATTGCACCTCTGCTTCAGCATGCAGAAATACAGCACAAAAGAGTGTAGTCTATTCATTGTTGGTTACCTGCTGCCTCTGTAAATGGTGCACTATAACAAGGTTGCATCACATCTGAGAACTGCTATTTTAACATGTACAGATGTGCCTAGTTAAACCTTTCCTAAAAAAAGGGAAAAGTCTGCCATATATGATTGGAAATTACATGCACAGTGGGCCCACCTGCTGGAAAAAGTTAAATAGGGCTTCAGAAATAATTAAAACTGTGTTTACTGTTTACCAGTAAGCAGCTACCAACATCCTGCACAGATCAGACAATGGAGCTGATGTCATCAATTCAATGTCCTACAGAAAGAGCGTGCAATTCTTGATGTGAATTGAATGTTTTTTTTTAGCTCCTTTGTCTGATCTCTGCAGGAAGCCAGCAGCTGTTAAATGGTAAGTAAATAAAGTTTTGGTTATTTAATAATGGGCTCTAAATTAGCTTCCTCGCCATGTCACATACCCACAAAAAAAATGGCAAAGAAAGCTTCATTTGGATCCTGCTGTAATTTGCAGCAAAGAAAAAGAATGAACGCTTAATGTACCAAACACATTGAGGCATTATCTGATTATGTACCAGTTCTGAGTATAGAAATCACTTCAGTCTTTTCCACATAGCAATAAAATTGTAATAAAAACGAGTTAGAGCTGGATATAGTAAGCGCAGCACCATATTTAAGCAGGCAAGCAGGGAACCACAGCTCCCTAAGCTCTTGATAAATCTCTAGAACTGCATCAGGTTCTGTGTTTAATCAAGAACTCCAGAGTCTAGACATGCAGCTCCAATCTGCATAGCTGCCTATATAGTGTCAGGTTCACCACTGGTAATAGCTTTTAGCTGCAGTCCATAGCTTTTAGCCTAGTCCATAGTCCACTGCTTTTAGCTGCAGTGGACTATGGACTAGGCATTATTTAGAGTAAGCTATGGGAGCAGGAAATTAAGAAGTTTGTATTCTGTCAGGTAATAATGTCACATTACCATAGCGCAATAAGGTTTATTGCCTGAGCAAAAAAACCCAGGTCAGAGCTTTTCTCCCTACAGGGTTGACCCAGGAAAATCCTGGAAACTAGGTTTGCCCTGACAATGCAATGGGTGGCGCGCGGCTCCCAGGGAGAGAGCCATAGCAATAGTAAACAACTCCCTCCAATAAGTTTTCTTTAGGTGAGACCTGGGTTGAAAAATACGTATGGCACTTTTCACACTGCAACCCTTCCCAGGTCGGACTTGGGACAAAATCCCCCCCAAGTCCAATTACTGGGTTATTAAACCCGAGTTGAGGCAGAGGGGGCTTTTCACATTACCACCAAAGACCCAGGTTTCAGCCAAAACCAGGGTTTTGGACAATGTGAAAGGGGTATAACAGTTGAAACAGTGCTCCCAGCTATCAAGATGACATCACAAAATGGTTATAGAGAGCACAGAAAAGGGGAAAAGTACTGAACAGAAAGAGGAGGGGAATTGGAGAGAACATAATGGGTTAGAGAGTGCAGATAAATGCGTGGAGAGCACACAAAATTAGATAAAAATTAAGATTATCATAATGCTGTACACTGCCCAAGGTGTGTAAAAGTACACTAGCTATTTATCACTGAACACTAGTTATAATTTACCAGCCATCTAATATGTAAGCATATATAGGAGTGATACAAAAATCTAAATTTAAATCATAAAAAAAAATAATCTCCAAAGCTCTTACAACAGCATAGATGGTTGGCTTTAAATATGTTTCTTTAATACCAGAACATCCTCAAGTCTCTGTGGTCATCATTTCCTTCGTCTCTAACAGGCTTGTTTAAATAACTGATGAAGAGCATCTTGCGGTTCTATTTTTATCTCCTAAAGTTAGAACACTGATTTAGAAGGTTCTCATATCCACTTGTTCTGGCAACACAATCACATCATAATGTCAAAAGAATAATGTACGCAAGTTCCCCTAGCAAATATAAAGGTGGCCTTACAAATAGTCGCTCATTTACATAAGCTGCTGCCCTAGGTTATCATTAGCTGCCAAAAGCATAGTTATGACTTCTTTATTCTAACAGTTAAAATCAGCACAAGGTCGGTAATAGTTGTTCGCAAAGATTAAATGCTGGGAATAGAAATGAAACACACATTTCAGCTATGCAATAAAACTCTACTATAGATCTACTATAAAATATATGTGATGGAAAGGTGAGGGAAATTAAGCATTTAATTGGATATAGGGGATTACTAATGTAACTTCCATCGTACAGAACAAAGTTCAGTAAGATGGATTTTAAGACCAAATGGGATGTGCTTCCCCTTCACCCACAAAGGTGGGTGGGGAGAAGCATTTAAATTTTACAGTGTGGGATGGGTATCCCACTTATACCCGGAATAGCGGCCCTTAAGGATAGCTTATGGCAGCGTAAGTCCCACATCTTATGAACAAGAGAGGGGAGGGACAGGGGGCGTTAACTCCCCTCTCATGCACGGAATTTAAAACCCAGGCACATATGGAAAACATGGGTGTGGGTCCTCTGTGGGTCCCCTGAAAGAACTGCCCTCAATGAGACATAACAATCGATCCACGGAGCACCAAACATGGTGCCCCGAAAGGTAAGGCTGTAAACTACCTCAACCCTTCCCCTAATTATAACCCTAGCCCTCCCCTTCCATTACCCTAACCCTAACCCTCCCTTCCCCGCAGACTGACCCTAACCATCCCTTCCCTGCAGCCTGACCCTAACCCACCATCTCCAGCAGCTTGACCCTAACCTTCCCTCCCTTGCAGCCTGAACCTAACCCTAACCCTCCCTTCCCCGCAGCCTGACCCTAACCCTGGAGAAGTTACTCACCTTTCCCATGGTTCTTGTTCTGTGGTAGCAGCGGTGGCAGCGTTCCCAAAATGGAATGGGCGATTATGGCGATTGGCATACTCACCCATTCTGAAAAAAAAATTCTAAAATACACGGGTATTCAAAATAAGGACATCTGAAAAGGAACTTTCGGATGTCCCTATTTCGGAAATCAGGCTTTCTTAGCTGGGACTGCAACAAGGATAACATGCAGGGGTCTGGATCCAGTCAAGTATTACCAAGTTCTAAGACAACATTATGGATGTAAAAGAAGACTTCAGGATCATTTGGGATGGTTAAGTAATAAAGTAGAACTAAATATTTAATTATAAATAAGTGTTATTGCACTAATTTTTTTATCGTATTTTTTATGACATTTATATCTGTTATACAACAGGTGTCAAGTAGCTAAGCCTTGCTGTCACCTTTATTTTATTTTTAACCACATTACCCTATACTTACTGTAACCAGGGGTGCATGAATATCTTTAGTACTATCAACACCTGAGATGGTTATATCTAAGACATATTTGCACCTTTCTTTATGTGCGCAATCCTCAAAGAGAAAATAGTGTTGGTGCAGACTGGCCTTGTACATGATGGTATGAACACCACTCTGCAGGGCTCCCCACTATGATTCTACCAGTTTATCCCCAAAAACTGGAAACACCCTACACATTATTTCCACGGGTCTCCTAGGTTTGTAAGTACCATTCATGTCATGTTTACAAACTTCCTGTAAATTTCCAAAATTGCACTCTAATATCTCTATTTACATAATTAATTTTTCTTCCTTGTGTCTTGTTTTTGCTCTTGGTCTTAACGATTGAAGCTACACACTGTGGGAATGATGTACATATAATGTATGCTCATAGTTTATTGTATCTCTATGTACTTTCAAACTTGTGCACATGCACAGAACAGAAGGGTACACAACATGGCTATAACAATGATAATACAACTCAGTGCTGTGACTGTCCATTTGCAGTATGTGTGTGCTTCTGCAAATGAGCTTAATCCAGATATTAACATTAGCATACAGTATGTATGCAAAAAGTGAACTTTTGCACCAGATAAAGGGCACCTCTTAGTCTAGCGAAATGCTGACAGTCTGCTGACAGATTCCAATAGTAAATAGTAAAAATAAATATAAAGACAGATCAGCTAATCTGAAATTCTCACATTATAAAGTGATAATATGTATGTCTGTTCCCATTATAAAGCAGTGGGCTATGTATGTCATGATTACGTGCCCCTGTAAAGTGGATTTCAATTACTGTGATTTCACAAATGTTAACAAGTCACTGTCATGCCTCTTAAGGTTTATTTTCTGGTAATTATTACAGTCTATACATAAAAATAAAAGACTGTTGGACTATGTTTTACTGTGACAAAGCCCAAAGGCAAAATGCATGGGTTCAATGTCCTGGAAATAAGAGATCTATTTTTTAACTCTATAAAAAGGATTGAAAGCACACTTTGAAGACACTGTTGTCCTTATGGTGTGTAAACTGAGCTCATGCACAAACCCGGCCTTAAATTAGCATAAAGTTTGCAACTGACCCTTTCATCCACTGCAGCGAAGAAACAGCAAAAGGCATGTAAGGATAATGTACAGAGTGGGGTTTGCTGGTATGATGTGTCGAATTTCGACTAATCATATTCCGGCAGGCATGGTCGCCTTTAGAAAATGCGGGGCCCAGGATACAGACGTGATGCCCCTATGTGACATCACCAATGGGATCATTGGTGATGTCACATAGGGGCGGGCTGCCTCAGACCTGCTATAACAGTGGGCCGGTGTGCAGGGAAGAAGCTCTCTGCTCATTGGCCCGCTACTGAACAACTCTGTGCAGCAAGTATGTGTGGAGCTAGGTATGTATCAGCGGTTTCCCATCAGGTCCAGGCCCAGGGCATTAGTCCCGGCTGTCCCCTCCGATGGTGGCCTTTCCAGCAGAGCAGCAGTGACAGCATTCACTTTTTGATTGCTTTAAAGGAAGACAGCGATGAGTAAAGATCCGACTGCTCCAATGGCAACAGGTAAGATTGTCCCCTAATCCTCACTCTAATCCAATTCCATTAGCCTAACCTAAACTGTCCATCTCCTGCAGCTTTACCATGGGTACCAAATTTGCACCGAGTTTTGCAAACTTATATATGAGGAAATTTGAAGAGCAACATATTTGTGATGGCCCATTCGGCGCAAACTTGGTACTCTATGGCAGATTTATTTATGACTTGTTTTTTGTTTGGGATTGGGATCACATGTTAGTGATTTCTTTTGTTAGCTATCTTAATGACAATCAATTAGGTCTTAAATTTATATATGAAGTTTATCTCTATTGAGATACATTTCTTTAATATTGCACTCTCTGTTAATGAAGGGTTGATTAACATTTGTACTTTGGAAACTAGTAGGTTGCAACAATTATTTTAAATTTAGGAGCAACAACTTGATGTCTTGTAAGCAAAACATACCCTATAGTCAACATCTGAGGATAAGGATAAATTGTTCCAAGATAGATTTTTTATAGGGACCAGCTTCTATTCTAATTCAGGCATTAAGGGATCAAGGTTATCCTAAATGGTTATTGCAAAAGGCTTTCAGAAGAACAACACAAATACAGCAGAATAGTCTTTTATCTCTGGAAAACAAAACTTACATTAAAACAACAAAGGAAATAAAACAGCATGGATAATAGTCATAATGTGGTATTAAATACCACATTAAAGGACCCCAGGAAACCATCTAGGCATCCTAAGGTTCCATTTTTATTTATTGACAATATAATCCTTTAAGTAAGAAAATTGTGCCCTGGGCATAACTGGAGATCTGCACCTAACTCACCCATCCTGCCCCCATCCCGCCCCCCCTTATTAAGTACCTTATGGCACTTATCAGTGCCATAGCGTTACTTTAACTATCCGTGCAATGTCTGCACGAAAATGGTATATTGTGCATTTTAAACATGCTGGACCGGATTCACAGATCCGGTGTGAGTTAGGTGCGCACAGACCCGCACCTAACTTACCCGTCCTGCCTCCATCCCGTCCCCTTTTTTAGGTACCTTATGGTACTTACTAGTGCCATAGGGCTACCTTAACTATCTGTGCAATGCTAATCTAAATACCTCCCCCGCTAATCTAAATACCTCCCCCCTCCAACTTTTTCCCAAACCCTCCCCGAGGCTCCCATTATGCCGCCTCTTTTTACCTAAGAGAATCTACATACCGAAGTGATAAGTAGATTGCGCAAAGGACCTACCACACATGTGCAGTAGGTCCTTTACTACAGATACGCACCTAAAAAGCGGCTGCTTCTTAGGTGTGAATCCGGACCAGTGTTTAGAAAGTCTAAGGGCCAATTCTACTAAACTGTGGGAGGAGATAATGCCCATAGCAACCAATAAGAATCTAGCTGACATTTTCTAATATGTAACAGGAAAGTAATAGCTAGAACCTGATTGGTTGCTATGGGCAACATCTCCACTTTTCCTTTCCCACAGTTTAGTAAATACCGGCCCTAATAATCTCCACAGTCTATTGGTTTCTTGCCATCTGAAAGAGAGTGAAATGGATAAGAAAATAAATAGTTTGGAGTGTATTGCAGAACCATCATTCCCTTTTGTTACAGTACCGCTGAATGTTATGGTACAGAGGCTTGTGGCCAGGTACTGGGGGACTGAAGTCCAGTGGTAGTTGAGGATGATGCAGCCAGTGTGTGGAGTCTAACTAGGGCCTGAGATAGTCCGAGCTGCTGGACACCTAGCAGGTCACGGCACCTGGAGGCAACACCCATGAGAAGAGGAATGAAGACCAAGATGGAAATGAAAGGAAGAAAGGGCCAGGTGGAGTAGAAAGTAGGAAAAGTCAGGATCAGAAGAGACTAACCGGAGACAAACAAAACTGAACACAGAACAAGGACAGAGACGGTAACGGAGCTACTGGGAAAGACGAAGATGGACTGGACTGACAAATAGCTCACAACAGGTGGGTCCCTGGGGGGGGTAACTCAAACAGACACATGGGAGCAGGCAGGGATGGGCAGAGGTATAAACACCAGGTAGAGAGAGGGAGAGGGAGAGTGGAACACTAAAGGAATACGGCAAGGACACAGGCAAGAACAAGATGGAGCACTCAGAAATCACTGGTACTTGGCAGAATCACAAGACACAGGGCAAAGGCAACAGGTCACAGGCTGTGAAACGGACACTATAACCGGCTCTGTCAGAGTGACAGAGACGGTCTGCTATAGAGGCTGTTAACCACTGATTGCCCTGCAACCAATACTGCAGACATATGATAGGACGTTCCCCTAAGCATGGGAAAACCTCCAATGGCAGAAGGAAGGTGGGAGGTGAAGCAGGCACCCGACCAAGGCTGCGGCGGTGCTCCACATGGTATTGTTTACGTGCCGCATTTGGCATGTACAGGAGCATGCCAGTGGGGAGAGGCAGTCGGTGAGTACACCACATGCCCGCTCCCATCAGCAGCAGCATGTAAAACCTTTGGGTTGTTATCATAGTAAGCAGAGGTTTAAATGTGTAATTTTATTAGCCATAAATAATAACATTTTCAATCATCTTACACTAAAGAAATGTTCCTTATAAAGAGCTTTGGGAATTATGATTATTCGTTTACTATTTATTTGATCTAGTGCGCATGTAAGGTCCAGTATGTAGAGCAGACTACAAGGAAAGGAAATATAAGTTTTCTTGAGCATAGAAAGAATGTTTTAAAGGGTTAAAAAAAACAGTCTTTCTGTGCATTTCTCCTGTTGCAAGAAGAGTAATTTGAAGGATATCACCTTTGCCACCATAGAACATATTCAAGTGGGGTATAAATTCAATAGTCTCTGTAAATGGGAGGCTTATTGGATATTTCAATTGAAAACATTAGCACCATTAGGTTTGGATGACACCATTGTGCTAAATAATGTACATTGATGAAATATGTTTTATAGATTTATTTATAGGTCTGACTTTTGGTATTTTGTTTTGTTTTTATAAAAAAAAAATGTTTTTTTTTCAAAAACTTTCTATTTATTTAAGTAATTGTAATCATACATGACATACAGTTATCATAGATTCTCAAGCAATTTTAATACATTTATAATTATTTTTCATTTATCGTATATTTGCTTAATACCTGTTTTATTAATTTTATTCACTGTTAATAAGGATTGCTGTGAAGAAGATATTGGATGAATATAAGGAAACCATTAGTTTGAAACTTGAAGGGTGAATCCACCCCATGGTCCGGGATAACAGTTATGCAGTTTTCGTCTTATGTATTGAGCTACTACCTCTGCTTATTTACACTATCTACATACCATTTCTGTACTTAGATTGCGTAAGCACAGTCTTTAGACCATGCTTACGCAATCTACAAATAGAAATGGTACGTAGATAGTGTAAATAAGCTACTATGCATGTGTAGTAGATCCATTCTTACAACAACGCAAGACGAAAACTACGTAACTGTGAATCCGGACCCATGTTGCTAGTTAAGTTGAAAGTATTTATAGTTATACCTTATAAACAGGCTAGGCACCTGACAATTTGATACCTCTGAATATACTGCATATAAATGCGAAGAAACACATAAGGGTAACCCCAGGTTTTTATCCCAGCACCTGACAAGCAATTAAAACCCCCAGTGGAGATCTCCAAAAGTATAATAACGGATGTTAGCATATAGGATATTTTTGAAAAAACAGTGGCTACTGTGAATTTTAAACAAGTAGAGTTCTTTCTGAAGACCATTTCAAGGAGCTGGCTGAACACACACCGGAGAATAGCAGGCTCATATACCCCAGTAACCATGAGTTATGTCCAATTGCATGTACTCATTTGCCCTATTATGGATGTCCAGTGGGTCTGAATGTTTAAAATGACAGTACTGAAAAAGTCAACAACAATATACACAATTGCCTTAGTCTGGTAAATATTCAATTGTTGATTTTGGGCACAGTCAAACTACTGACAGCTGATGGTTTACTTATTTATAATACTTAAGACTATTTTCTGTTCATACAATCAACAATAGAGTTATACATTATGGATAAAAACCAATTGGCAAAAGACACTTTAGCTTGATTTTTTTCATTTACAAATCGCAATGTTGAGAATGAATTTGCTAAAAAATGCAACTGGCCGGTTCTGAGATAGTGATAATCATATGCGGGGTAACATTTGGTCTTAATGATAATAATGTTTCATGAAGTTTAAATAAAGTGTTAACAATTTTTGCATCACTCTATTAGTATAATTCTATGTATGTTTAGTCCAGTTGGCACTTAGGGGCTGATCCAGACCTACGCCGGTGCTTTAGTAAGCACAGCGTATCGGCGTTCACTTTCCCCGACACTCCCCCTGTGTGTCACACAGCGCGGCAAACGCCGCGTTTCTTACCTGGTCAGAGGACTTCGGACCGTCGGGCAGTTCCAGCGGCGGGACCCTCGGCTCTCTCCGGCGTCCTCGTGGATCACTGGGCGCCGCCATCTTGAAAAGTATCACATGACTCCCCGCGGCCAATCCTGAAGCAGGCCGGGGAAGCATGTGACTAAGGAACCAATCAGCTGCAGGGGCGGGCTATTTAAACCCCTGCCAGCTGTAGGTTCGTTGCCAGAACTTCGTTGTCTTCCACGTTGGAGCCTGGTTCCTGTTACCCTGCCTAATCTGCTGGATATCTCCTTCCTGCTTGCCTCGCAGTGTACCAGCCTGAATCTACAGTCTGTCTGACTTACCTGCATC
>WWET01001311.1:173881-186762 GCA_011038615.1 Limnodynastes dumerilii | reverse complement strand
GCAGGCCCATACTGTGCACTTTACATACAAACCTCCACCTACTTCACGTAAATCGAACGTATTGTTGACTCACGTAAAATTGGCACGCCCACACGTAAGTATTTACGTGACAAATACGTGAATGGCCCATACGTTCACAATTACGCTATGCTAATGAGCGTATTTTCTATGGTGCGTATGCGCAGTACTTAGAAATAGGCAATTTTACGTCTCCGCCACGCGCAAATTCGCTCCGATGCGTTGTTCTGGATCAGGCCCAATGTCTATATTGTATGGCTGTTGCTAAGATATATAGGGGTAGATCCAGACCTAAGTTGATTTTACGTTTTTGGCGTAGCGTATTTACGCTATCGTAAGTACTATGCACTTCCCTTGCTCGTCTGACTTTACTTGATTTATGTTTGCCAAACCCTACCTTAACTTTTCAAAGTGTAAGTACTGACGTACGTAATACATTGACGTACGTAATGGCCTAACCCGGCCCATACTGTACAATTTACATGACTCCCTCCGCCTTCAAAGTGTATTTATGGGTGTCGTATGGAAGAAACGCCTTTTAGTTCGTATTTATGCTGAAGTTACATACGATTAGAGTTACGTTGTGTAACATCTGTCGTGTGCATGCGCAGTACAAACAAATTGTCGATTTTATGTAAGCGGCTAGCGTAAAAACGTAGCTCAGTCAAATCTGGCCCATAGTCTGTATTGTGTGGCAATGTTTAGTTGAAGTGTATAGTGGAGACTAGGATGCTGTTTGTATTGCATAGTAGTGACTATGATATGCTTTCTTTAATTGTGGTCACTAGGTTTATTATGACGTTTACATGAATACTATACTCTATTAACCATAATGTGAAATTATTAAACAGGTGGGCGCCGAACACCCTAGAACTGGCCCTGGGTGGATTTGAGACATCCACATAGTGATGTTTCATACCCCGCAACTGTCCTGATTTCAGCGTTATATGCGGCAGGACTCTGCCAGGAACAGGACATGTAATACAGCTCTCCAACGAGATCCCTGTAGGAGTTTTGGTCCTACAGGGCTCCCGTTGGAGCCCTGTATTACGTGTCCTGTGCTCTGTCATGTGGCAGCAGAGCAGACACCACTGGACAGAGGAAGAGGCAAGACATGTGAGCACTACGCAGGAAGGAAGACATCAATGGTAAGTAAATAATTTAATAGGGTCTGGCAATTGGGGGCAGATGCTGGCAATGGGAGTGGACATGAAATCATTGGAGGCACTGGCAATAGGGGCATAAGGAGGCTGGCACTGGTTATTAATTTGGGGGGCAGACATGGAGACAGGCACAGACATTAGGGGCAGACATGGAGGCTGGTACTGTCATTTGGTGGCAGATGGAGGCTGGCAATTGGGGGCATAAGGAGACTGGCACTACAATTAATTTGGGGGCAGACTTGGAGGTAGGCACAGACAATAATAAGGAGCAGACATGAAGGCTGGCAATAATAATAAGGGGCAGACATGGAGGCTGGCCATATTAACAAGGGGCAGACATGGATGCTGGACAAATAATAAAGAATCAAACATTTAATAAAGGGGCAGATATATGGAGGCTAGACAAATAATAAAGGATAAGAAATTTAATAAAGGGGCAGACACATGGAGGCTGGACAAATAAACAGGGGAAAGACATATGGATGCTAAACATAATAATAAGGGGCAGTCATGGATGCTAGACAAATAATAAAGGGGCAGATATGGAGGCCGGACGTTTAAACAGGCCGACATATGGAGGCTGGACAAATAATAAAGGGCAGACATATGGATGGATAAATTATTAAAAGAGGCATGCACTAGACCCTCTATCTGGTCAGATCAGACACACCCACTTTCCCCAGACACACCCACTGGGCGGTACAAGACACACCCCTTCTACCAGTTCTCAAAAATTTGTCCCTCTTTACAATTCTCAAATATTGGGAGGTATGCTTTTCTGATTGCTAGCATACTAGAAACATTATACTATGATACAATAACCAATTCTCATAAAGTAGCAGTAGGGATGACTGTGAAGAAAAAAGTACTTCCGCTATGTGGGAGGGGAAGAGTAGTGTATGCTAATTTGCTAAGCTACGGGTTTGGAAAAGTGGAGATGTTGCAACCAATCAGATGGTAGCTGACATTCTCTAGTATGTAACAGGAACGTGAGAGCTATAATCTGATTGGTTGCTATGGGCACATCTCCCGCAGCTGAGTAAATCTGGCCCTAGATGTACACTGAGGGCAGGATAAGTTTAAGGGTAGGTACCTTGTTTTGAATGGCCCTTTCTTGTCAGTGTGGATTGCTGGATTCAGTTAGGATATGATATTGCTGCACTTAGAGCTCTAAAAAATATATGTTTATTTAAAAAAAATGTCTGAGAATATGCTGGCAAGCACAAGCAATGCACTGCTCTTTACCAATATCATAAAAAGAGAATGACTATTAAGGTAAGTCATTATACTGTAGTGTAGAGCAGTGTGCCTTGAAACTTATTTTATTGAACTGATTAAAGCTTGTCATTTGTGTGACTGGTTTAATTGAAAAGTGATTACTGCATAACAGTCACCTTGGTTTGTGTCTCTGTATTTAGACTTGCCTTGGGCTGGTGCAGAAGATCATATGAAAGCAAACAGCACAATTTCTGATATGCATGCAGTTGAAATCTCATTTTTTTTAGATTGTTCCTGTCATTACCATACATAACGCAATAAAATCAATGAAAATAAATTTTTTTTAAATAATAGTCAAAAGTCAGCATTTAAGTTAAGAATATTAAATTATATTAATAACATTTTAAATGACTCCCTCCTCCCACAATATGTACAATGGACTTGTATAGGAATGTCATACCCTATTGTACAGAGATATGTACAAGATATGTACGATCAGAGTTACAATGTGTAAAATTTGCGCAGTGCGTTTTACAGACAGATTTACGCATGCATCATGTGTAAATTAGCTGTCGTTAGTAATTGTTTACACATGTGTAAGCATACTTGCCTTTGCTTTTTGGTACACATATTTTTTAAGTGTACACTCTGGTTCTGAACAGAATGAGGCAATCTATAATATAATTGTCAACATGCAAGTTACATATTACATTCCTACTGGCCATAACATTGTGTAACACAGATGCCTATCATGGATGTTTTGCGGTTGTATAAAACCAAGCCTGATACAGGAGATTTGTAAATAACTTCAATGATTTCAAACCTGATCCAGATATAAGTCTTAAATCCATATGTTACCCTTCATTGCACTCCATATTGTCATCCAAATTTCTGCACGCATGGATGCATGGCGCTCCCCCTGCACTCCTGCATGCAGATTTAATTTCTGTGGTCAGGACCCTACCTTACGTATTCCACACGCATCTCTGTGCGCGAGGAATACTGAATTGTACTTAAGGGCTTACCAAAAGGTATGAGCAATACCAGTTCACTGCTGACTTTCATGTAACGTACATATATCAAATTAATTTCTGGCCCTTGGATGATCGTATCAAGATTTACAGTCAATGTTCAAGGCTTATGATTGGTACTGGAATTTCTACATTCACGAAGAAGATCATTTAAGCTATATTTTGAGAAAAATTTAAACCTGGTGACCAGGAACAAATATGCAAATTGATTTTATTCCAATTCCCCAGCAAAACTCACTGCACAAATAAGTAAAAACAAATAACAGCCACATTCTCCTAGTTCCTATTATAAGACTATTCTAAGACTAATATATATAAGCGCCATGAAAACAGTAGAAGGCTATAATTAAAACGTCAGTAACACCTGAAATAAAAGAACACCCACCAGCTTACCACATACTATACAGAGGATTATATCCTCCCTGTCTCACTGTAATTTGATTAAAAGAATAGCTGTCAGTTGTCATTTGTTGCTAAATTTATTTATAGTAAGAGACTGTATTCATGTAAGTTGATTGGAAATGTTTACAAGATTGCTAGTTTCCTATGGCATCCAATGGAGTTTGGAGGTATAAAATGCTTTCTTATGTAACATCCCATCCAAGGTAAGGTAAGATTGTAATAAAACACAATGCTACCATTGCTTGACACTCAGTTACTTATATTGTACCCAGGGCGCAATGCAGTAAGTGGTGGGACGTGGCACAGGTCGGCGCCAGGCTAGAGAGGTGCCGGCCATCCCTGCGCTATGGTGCATGGCTGACAGGTGGGCTCTGCTATCAGCCACTGCTGTAGTTACACAGAGCAGCTGATCGTAAACCCCCCTATCAGCTGCCTGGGTTTGCGATCAGCTAATCTGTGTTCTGCCTGGAAGCTGATAGCAGGGACTTCCTGCATGCAAAAGGCACCAGCGTTACTAGGAAGGGACAGCGTATGCCGCTGAGGAAGGGAGGACATCTAAGGTAGGTAAAGCAGTGAGGGAATACTAGGAGGCTGGACATCCATGGGAAATATAGGGAGGCTGGAGAGACATGATGGGGATACAGTGACATTATGGTGTATACTGGGGGGGTGGAGGCATGATGGTGGATACTGGGGGTTGGAGGCACATGATGGAGGATACTAGGGGGCTGATTACATGATGAGGGATGGTGATTGGATGGTTGTAGACATATAAGGGGGTGATAGGATGATTGGAGACATATAAGGTAGTGAAGGGATGGCTGGAGACATATAAGGGGGTGATAGGATGTTTGGAGACATATAAGGTAGTGATGGGATGGCTGGAGACATATAAGTGGGCGATGGGATGTTTGGAGACATATAAGGGGGTGATAGGATGTTTGGAGACATATAAGGTAGTGATGGGATGGCTGGAGACATATAAGTGGGCGATGGGATGTTTGGAGACATATAAGGGGGTGATAGGATGTTTGGAGACATATAAGGTAGTGATGGGATGGCTGGAGACATATAAGTGGGCGATGGGATGTTTGGAGACATATAAGGGGGTGATAGGATGTTTGGAGACATATAAGGTAGTGATGGAATGGCTGGAGACATATTAGGGGGTGATAGGATGGTTGGAGACAAATAAGTAGGTGATAGGATAATTGGAGACATATATGGAGGTGATAGGATGGCTGGAGACATATAAGGGGGTGATTGGATGGTTGTAGACATATAGGGGGTGATATGATGGTGGATACTGGGGAGCTGGAGACATAATGGTCGATACTGGGGGCTAGACACATGATGGGGGATACTGGAGGGCTGGAGACATGATGGGGATACTGGGGGTCTGAAAACATGATGGTAGATACCAGGGAGGCTGGAGAAACATGATGATGGATACTGGGGAGTCTGGAGAGACATGATGGGGAGTACTGGGGGGCTAGAGACACATGATGTGGATACTGGGGGGGCTGGGGAGACATGATGGGGAAAACTGGGAGCTGGGGAGATATGATGGGGAATACTCAGAGCTAGAGAGACATGATGGGGAATACTCGAAGCTGGGGAGACATGATGGGGAATACTGGGACCTTGGAGATACACATATAATTAAAAAAAAAATATATATATATATATAGTCTGTATTGTGTAGCGGTTTTTAAGATGAAGTAGGGATAGTATAGTGGAGACTAGAACACTGTTTGGTAACTGGTGTTAAATTGTTAAACAGAAGAGCGCAAATCAGCCCTGACTTTACCATAAACCACCTACAGCTGACATGTCACTCACAGCATTCATTCAATAAAGACATGGACAACTTTGCTGGATTTAAAAAGGGTCTTAGATTTATTAATAAGAATTAAATGTACTACTGATTTTGGCTATAGTAAGGTGGCACCAAAAGCAGTAGGGGAGTCAGCTGATGCAAACAATTAAATAGGAAGGCAGACAGTCCCTGTCTTCGGCGGCCTCCAAGTTAATGGTCCCTGTGAGAACACAACACCTTTTCACAGTGCACACCAAGGTTATACCAAGGAGGCAGACGGGGACCCTGCCACTGGGCATGGCTTTCCATTTTAAATTGTGGGTTGTGTCTATGCTAAGCCATACTTTATCCCTTTCCCTGTGCTCCAAATTGACTGCTGACACCCTCACTGCTACCGCCAACCTATGACCTGTCTGAAAAGAAAATATGCATGCTAGCAATAACAACTAAATAAGGAGGGAGGGAAAATTAAGGAAAAGAGACAGAGGAACAGATCCAGACTCCCGCACACTTTCCATACGTGCGGGAATCTGTCCATATGACAGAGAGAGGGGAGGGAACACCCCCTGTCATAAGCCTGCCTTAACTGAAGTGTGTGGATCAGCGGTCCGTATGCCTCTTATTTCTTGATATTATTCCCTGTCTGTCTGTTACTTCTTTTCTGAGGTATTGCTGATATTCTATTGGTTTTTGTTATTGGTACATTCTGCTATCTGTTGTTAGTATTATTATCTGCCAGTTCCAGAATTTGCCACCAGGGGCCGCAACCTGCAAGGTGTTTGCAGTCTAGTCTGTCCTTACAACCAGGGGCTCCATTGAGCACTGGTGACACTACACATATGTTGTGGAAAGTATACCCTTTTACAAATAACACTAAGATATGTAACAGGGGAGTTGGTGCGATAGAGAAATGATCAAGATTTAATTCCAAAATATCTAAGTCATGCACTTGGTATTCAATAACCCAAATGGATCCAATATTTCATCTCCTGTATCTCCAGAAGGACATAAATACATTAGAAACTGTGCAAAGCAGAGCAACTGAATGGTACTGTATCTGTTTCTAACATTATATTAATGATGATTAAAAAAGTATTTTAGAAATGTATACACTACACCTAAAACTAGACATGAAAAACAAATTTTCTGTTAATTTTAATTATAAAAGCAATAACTTGCTCAAAGGAGAGATGTGCCTATGTGTTGATTTTCCTACTTGCCTCTTGGCTATTCCTTTCCAAATACATGTTCCTGGCGTAAATTAGTTCACTGTGTAACCAATTCAGAGTATGTATGCCAAAGACACTTTCTATTGGGTGTATGAATTCGTATTTCTGTGCATCCACTTTACATATGCTAGGCCTATGAATCAGGTTCAATAATGGCTTGTCTAAATATACAAAATTTCTTCTCTATCAAATGGGCAGTGTTGCATATGTAGAGGGAGAGGACAGAGAGCACAAAATATATAATTTGGGACCACATCCAGACCCCGCATGCTTTTTGAATGTGTGGGGGTCTAAAAGTCATGGCTTATCATGACTCCATTACAAATGATATATTTATCATAAAAAACAACTAATATTAAAGAACACATATTTATTATCATAATGAAAACATTTGCATACAAATAAATTGTGTTTAGGGAAAATCTTAGAAAGGTCTTTGCTAATACTAATTGACCTAGGCATAAATTTAAGTGGACTGTAATCTTTCATCTCCTTTGTAAGAAACAAATCTTCATTTGTTTGGCTTTTTTGACAGTAATCTGGCACAATAAATAAAATAACTATTTGTCTGTTGTATTCAATAAAGCACCTGCCTTCAAGATGTTCTGTAGACTAGGATAATTTACCATGCTTAGTAGCAGCATTTCAGAGACATTTAGTACTACTGATACTAAAGCATATCCGATTAAATTCCATTCCAACAAGCACAGGCTAGGGTCTATGTTTAGTGAATGACAAAAACGCTGCCTTCTAAACATGGCAGGTTTTTAATGGCTTGCTATGATTGTGCAATGTGAAGGCCAATTTAACAGATAACAAATAGATTACATTACCGACACACATTCATTTCTTCTACTCATTTGTAGAAAAACAAATATTTCTTTTTTCATTCATAACTAGTTTTTGTAGCGTGTTCAAAGAATGTAATGCTATCTATCTTGTGGGAATATTTTGCATGTTCTTGGCAGAAACTTGATATATATCAGAAGTGAGGAAAACCTACTTTAATATATAAGTTTAATATTGAACCTATTGCTGTTGAGGCATTTTTTTTAGCCCTATGAATATGTTTTCATTTTGATTATATTCTAGTACATTATGGGCCAGATTCACTAAGCTGCAGGTTTGAAAAAGTGAAGATATTGCCCATAGCAACCAATCAGATTCTAGCTCTCAATTTCCTATTACACACTATAGAATGTCAGCTAGATTTTGTTTGGTTGCTATGGGCAACATCTCCAGTTTTCCAAACCCACAGCTTAGTAAATCAGGCTCTATGTTAGTGAATTTGAATCATTACAGCAGAAAGAAAAAACTAAGAAAAAAAGAAAAAAGCCAAAAGATTGAAATGTAGTCATATCCAAGTGGTAAAATAGATATATAATAAAATATATAATAGGTATATAACAAAATACACAATATTTTCATTGATAACATACACACACTGCTGTTACCTGAGACTGATGTTTTTATATGCTATCAACAAAGTTTTTCATTGGTACAAATCTGTTTTTGCGGTGACTGTACTTGGTTTTATTAAATGGTAACTGTCACGGTCTGGGGATTTGGGGTCTCTGCACAGGGTTCCCTAGGGCTGGGACATTTGTATTGGAAACTAGGACCTTTAATGTACTGCTTGCGCATTAGCAAAGTTCAAAAAAGTCACAAGAAGGCAAATGAATTAAGAACAATTGGTTTACTGAAAAGATCATCAACAGCAAGGTCCTGTCACAGCTGAGCACTAGTAAGCGCTTGTAATTCCCTCTAGACGAGGCCCACAGATACATAGTTCATATGGTGGGAGAACAGACGTTTTGTAGCAGGACTGAGCTGTAGAGATGTGATGATCTGCAGTGATGCAATGAACACACATCGGTGTATAGCAGAGTTGTGATAGTCTGCAGCGATGCAATGAACTCACAGTAAAGTTTAGCAGAAAGGTAATGGTCTGCAGTGATGTGATGAACTCACAGTGAAGTTTAGCAGAGATGCAATGGTCTGCAGTGATGCGATGAACTCATAGTGAAGTTTAGCAGAGATGCGATGGTCTGCAGCGATGCGATGAAATCACAGTGAAGTTTAGCAGAGATGCAATGGTCTGCAGTGATGCGATGAAGTCACAGTGAAGTTTAGCAGAGATACAATGGTCTGCAGCGATGCGATGAAGTCACAGCGTAGTTTAGCAGAGACGCAATGACACTGAGAAAATAGCAAGGAGTCAGGAACACAAGGTATTCACAAGAAACACAGGAACCAGTCACATTAGCAGCGGCACATGTTGCACTGGCACAGGTGGGCCTGTGCTGCAGGTTTAAATAGGGAGGAGTAGATCTCCATTGGAGACAAGGGGGTAGATCTAGAACTCTGCTTGCAATCCGTTTACTAACATAGCGTATTTACGTGAGAGTACCTTCTATACACTCCCCTAGACACTACCCCTGCATGAACGTACATTGGCCGCTTTATGCTTTCTAAACCCTACCTTAACTTTTGGCAGTGTAACAACTCGTCCGCACACGTACGTATAGCCAGCACATAGTTACACCACTAAGCACACCCATACTATACGATTTAAATGCAAACCCCCGCCTACATTGCGTAATTTAATGGTACTCATGTCTAACGTAAAATTGGCACACCCCTTCGAACGAAATTACACAACTGATACGTGAAAGTCTCACACGCTCAGAGTTTTGTTACATTTTGTAGCGTATCATCTGTCGTGCGCATGCTCAGTACATACCAAATCGCATTTTTACGTCTTCGCCAGGCGTAAATACGCTCGGAAACGTTGTTCTGGATCTGCCCCAAAGTTTGGACAGCACAGTTAATTGGAGATCCAGCTTCTAGACAACAGGTGTACTCATAACAGATAAGTGTAGCCTTATGGAGCTCCAAGTCAGATAGGTCACAGGAAACACTGGGGATTCTGAGCTAACTAGGTCTCACAAGCAGACCGGACTTCAAAGTTAAGGAAATTACATTTCCTGATGTTGTAACACCTGTGTTTTGTGACAGTACCCCCTCCTTTAGGGGCGGACACTGGACGCTCCAACTGTGGCTTACCAGGAAATCGCTGAAAACATTTTTTTAACGAGATTCGGAGCATGGACATCAGAAGATTTGATCCAACTTCTCTCCTCAGGATCATACCCCTTCCAGTCCACAAGGTACTGAAGATGACCATAGTGATACCTGAAATCAAGGCTGTTACTTCTCTCATATTCCTCCCCCTCCGTAGATGAAACTGAAGATGGTTTTTCAACCTGTGAGTAGAATCGGTTGATCACTAGAGGTTTTATTAAGGAGATATGGAAGGTGTTTGGAATGTGAAGGTTAGCTGGGAGATGGATCTTGTACGACACTGGATTAATAACCTTGAGTACACGATAGGGCCCGATGAAGCATGGAGCAAATTTCAAAGGAGGTACTCGAAGTCGCAAATTTTTTGTAGCTAACCAAACCTTGTCCCCGGATTCAAAACATGAAATGGCTCTTCTCCTAGAATCCACTTGAACTTTATAGTGAGCTGAGGCCTTAAGGAGGGCTGCTTTCACTCTTTGGCAGATTTTGGACATTTCTTCAACAGTATCACTTGCTGCTGAAACAGAAGATGCTGGTACACAAGGATTTTGACCATATACAATGAAAAGCGGTGTTGAAGTGGTAGACTCGTGGAAGTGGTTATTGGACCGGATTCACAATTAAGAGTGTTTTCCATGCGTTCGTAATAGATCCGTACGTTCATACAAAATAAGTACGTTTTGCAAAATGAATACATTTCGGAACACTTCCGTGTTGTGAAAGCAACCTTATCATTAGCGTGCGTATATGTGACGGAAGTTAAACGTTCGCATATATAACCGCACGTTTTCTGCATTACCACGCCTATCTTTTGCTATTTGCATTCCGATTGACGCCTACTAATTAATAATCCGTCCGATCTTTTATGTTCGTACGGATTTTTTTGCGTGCGGAAATTACTTACGCATCTTTCCAATTCCATGGTCTGCGCATGCGCTCTGAATAGAAATCACTCCACTTACGCATTTTGCGTGCGTAAGTTACCAGACATTCTTAATTCTGAATCTGGTCCATTGTGAGCAAATTCTGCCCATGAAAAAAGCGAACACCAATTAGTTTGTAAAGAAGACATGCACAGGCGAAAAAAAGTCTCAAATTCTTGATTTACCCATTCAGTTTGGCCATAAGTCTGTGGATGATATACAGACAAAAATTTCAAAGAAATCTGAAGACTCTTGCACAGAGCTTGCCAGAATTTTGCAACAAATTGTACCCCTCTGTCAGAGATTATTTCATCCAGGCAGCCATGGAGACCTAAAATTTCTTTAATAAATAGTTTTGCTAATATAGGTGCAGAAGGTAAACCCCGCAGGGGAATAAAATGGGCCATCTTGGAGAAACGATCCACAACAACCCAGATAGTTGTGAATCCTTTGGATGAGGGCAAGTCTGTGATAAAGTCCATGAAGATACTTTTCCAAGGTGCAGAAGGAATAAGCAGAGGTTGCAGAAGACCTGCAGACTGGGATCTTGGCACTTTGTGTTAGGCACATGAGGAACAGGCTTTGATGAACTGTTTAATTTCCTGTAACAGACTAGGCCACCAATTTCCGAATTAATTGATAGGCCTTGCATATTCCTGCATGACCTGAAAATTTGGAACAATGTGCCCATTAAAGCAGCCTTTTTGTAACAACTTGGTCACAAAAGTTTTACCTGGAGGAGTAGTTGGTTCTATATGTGTGGTGGCAATCTGGATAGGGTCAATAATATGAAGCAGTTCCATATCCATGGCCACCTCCTCGGAAGACACATACCGGGAAAGAGCATCAGCTTTGGTATACTTAGAACCTGGATTATAGAGAATTTGGAAATCAAAATGAGCAAAGAATATGGCCCACCTCGCTTGACAAGGATTGACACATTGTGCAGATTTCAAACAAAGGAGATTTTTGTGGTAGTTATAGATAAGAATGGTATGTAGTGTGCCCTCAAGCAAATATCTCCATTTTCATCATTTCATAGCAAGAAGTTCTTTATCTTCAATTGGATAATTTCTTTTGGCTGGTAGGAACTTTCTAGAAAAGAATGCACAAGTGTGAATTTGCCGATCAGAGTACTTCTGAAAAAGGACTGTTCCTACTCCCACTGAAGAAGCATCTACTTCTAAAATGAAAGGTACAGAGGTATTTGGTTGTTTTAATACTGGGGCAGAAGCTATAGCTTGCTTGATTTAACAGAAGGCTTGTAGACTAGCTTCAGGCCACTTCGATGGATTAGATCCTTTCCTAGTCAAGGCCCTGATAGGTGCCACAATAGTGGAATAACCTCACACAAACTTTCGATAGAAGTTAGCAAATCCTATGAAATGTTGGATACACCTCGTAGATGTAGGCTGTGGCCACTCAAGGATGGCTCTTATCTTCTCTGGGTCCATCTGCAATTCTGTTCCTGAAAGAATGAATCCTCAGAAGGGTATAGTATCCACTTGAAATACACATTTTTCAATTTTGCAGAACAATTTATTTGTTCTAAGTCACTGTAAGACCTCTTTCACAAGAAAACGATTAGTTAGATCCTTGGAAAATATCAGAATGTCATCCAAATAGACAACAACACTTTGATTTAGCAGATCCCAGAATATCTCATTCATGAAGGCTTGAAAAATTGCTGTGGCATTGCTGAGACCGAAAGGCATTACCAAATACTCATAATGGGCCGAACTACGTGTGCCGTACGTTTATTCGCGGAGCGTATTTTCGTGCACGTAAGTTCGCTACACTCCCCTTGGCACACCCCTTGCACGGACGTATTTTGTCAAGATACGCTTCCCAAACCCTACCTTAACTTTTTCACACGTAACCGCTGTCATACGCACACGTACGTATGGGCTGAACGAATTTACGCAGCTAAGCACGCCCATACTGTACACTTTAAATCCCACCCCCGCCTACTTCACGTATTTCAGACGTATTTT
>WWET01001311.1:152166-166606 GCA_011038615.1 Limnodynastes dumerilii | reverse complement strand
GCTTTAACAGTGTTTCCATCAATTTCCCTACTACTGATGTTAGACACACTGGTCGGTAGTTTGACGCTTCTTCCCTACTTCCACTTTTATGCAGAGGGACGACATTTGCCATTTTTCAGTCCTCTGGAATTACCCCAGTTATTAGTGACTGATTGAATAATTCAGTTAATGGTTTTGCCAGCACCCCTCTAAGCTCTTTTAGTATCCTCGGATACCATGCAAGCTGGTACTTTTGGTGTAATGGCATTAGAAAGGTTTTAGCATTTATATTACCTTCATGTTCATTTATTTATAATATCGAATTAATCATCCCAGAGCCTGGCTAGAATAACTTAAGTATTTCTGAATACTTACTTGCATTATTGGGAGGTCCAATGATGCAATTCGAGCTGGGCACCATCCTCATTCTTTTTCTTTAATATCCAGTATTTAGTACTGACTTCATCTTCTGAGATGCCTCAGTTGGGGAAAATATCCTAATTTTGTAATATTACAAGTACTGAGGGGTAGGGAAACAGGTGCAGGGTGATTCCCGGGAGGTTGATTGGGATGAAATTGTAACAGAGATAATAGTTTTCCATGACAATCATGTATTCGCAGATATCTTTAATAAATCGACCCCCTATGCTACCAATTTAAATTCCACATAATTATTGTGACTGATGAAGTTTAACTTTTATGCCTGCAATATGTCAATTTCCTAAAGCAGTGAAGAGCAGCCCCTTACACTAAGATCACCTTTAACTATCTAAGAGACCTTGCATTGCTTTTAATCTTTCTAATGCAATTACAAACAATACAATTAAGTGGCCCTCACACGTATTTATAATACCATAGTGGTATGTATGTTACAAGTTCTATAAGCTATAGCTAAGAACAAACTAAAATATAGATGCCAATAGCCGTGGGTAGATATTTTAAGACCCTATAACAACCTAGGACCACTTAATGTCCAGGCCCTGTCACAAAGCACATCGGGCCTGATTCACATATGCATTAAGTTTAAACACCCTGCCACACCACTCCTCAGTTTTTAAGAAACTAAGGCACTTAAGAGTGCCATAAGGATTCCTTAACTTCTTGTGTGTATTTTCCATTTAAAGAAGAAAAATACACTCAGAGGCTCCTTCACCGTGCCCTTTCCCGGCTCATTTAAATACCTCCCGTCACCCACTCTTCTTAAAAATGTTCAGAGGCTGCACTGGCATGCTGCACTTTCTTAACAAAAGACATGTGGCCTTTAAAGACCGTATGTAGTTGAATTCCATACCTGATTGTATAGTCACTATAACCATGGATACGCAGTACTTAAATTTTTAAAAAATATGCACCTAAGAAGCAGCAGCTCCTTAGGTGTGAATCCGGCCCATCATCTCAAGCTTGTTACATTCTAATACTAATAATAATAATAATAATAATAGGTCTGATTTAGACTTAAGGAGGAGCTTGAAATTAAGAGAGGAATGTTACTCCTGGGTAAAACCATGTTGATTTAAGGAGTAGTCAATTTAAATTTTTTCTTTGCATGCAGGGAAATATCTTTGAATAGCTTACTGCACACAGATACTGACCAACTTTACTATCACACTGTTATATAGACTTAGACTGGGAAACGTCACCTCTAAACTCTAATAATTTTTGCAATGGATGAAATATGACTCCCCAGCAATCAATATGATTTGGACCAGGAGTAACTTTCCTCTCTGAATTTCCAGCTCCTTCTTAAGCCTGAATCAGGCCCAATAACATCTGTGTACTTCATGGGCCACAATATTAACCTGATTGGTCTTGATTTCTGATTCCATGTAAGTACTATGACATACAACATTTGTATTTTCAACATTATAGGTGCATTTTTCCCATTGGGGTAGATCCAGAACTACTTTTTGTCAAGATACGCTTTCCAAACCCTACCTTAACTTTTGCCAACGTAAACCGCACGTACGTTTGGGCAAGACGGATTTATGCAGCTAAGCAACACATAGGTGCCATGGCCAGGTGGGTCACTCTGGTACTATAAACCATATTCTGCAGTCAATCATTTTTATCCATTCTTGTTTATGCATATTGGGGTAGATCCAGAACTACGTTTGCCGTACGTTTATTCGCGTACGTATTTTCTTGTGCGTAAAATCGTTACACTCCCCTTGGCACACCCCTTGAACGTACGTATTTTGTCAAGATACGCTTTCCAAACCCTACCTTAACTTTTGCCAACGTAAACCGCAGTCATACGCACACGTACGTATGGGCAAGACGGATTTACGCAGCTAAGCACGCCCATACTGTACACTTTAAATACAAACCCCCCGCCTACTTAACGTATTTCACACGTATTTTAGAGTAACGTAAAATTGGCACGCCCACACGTAAGTATTTACGTACCACATACGTGAAAGGCCCATACGTTCACAATTACGCTACGCTAATGACCGTATTTTCTATGGTGCGCATGCACAGTACTTATAAATAGGCGATTTTACGTCTCCGCCATGCGTAAAGTGGCCCCGATGGCCCATTGTGACTAAAGCAGACCTGTACGTTTGGGGGTTGTGGATTTGTGGATACAATGTTGTAAAATTATTCTAAAAATACGATGTGCTCCCAATGTGCATAACTAGCTCAGGTACTACAAGGCTTCAAGTGCCCCCCCCCCCCTGCATCCTATTACTGCCACAATTAGCCTTTACTAGTTAAAATTTGGACAGGGAATTGGGGAAGAGGGGGGAGGGGGTGATTTACTCATTTGCTGCAAACTCAAACATAGGTGGGGGTTAAACAAGAAAGCATTATGCAGAAACTTAAAAAAGAGGGTGCCCTCACACTGCAGTAGCGGTGCCCTGTTTGTCTCACTCTTGATGGCTTACAGCCTACTCATTCTGTTTGTTTAACCCCTTGTGGGTTCCTGTCTGCCTGTGTTCAGTCTCTAGTATTTTGGGCTGTGTTATATCCTATATAGTGCAGTGTCTTTTGCATATTATGCCTTTGGTTACTGAGTATTCCATCTGCACTTCTGACCTTTCATGTGTGACACCCCTGCAGTCTATAAGTGCAGGGTGCTCAAGGAGGCTTAATTGATTGCAGGCAGCGCAAGGGGAGAGATCTGGTGCACAAGGCTGTTGCTAAGCAACAGCCTATAAACAGAGGCACGCACTGTGTAGCGCGTGCAGCCTCTAGAAGCTTCAGGGAAGCAGTGGTGTGCGCGAGGCTGGCGGTTGGAGAGAGGATTTGGCGGTTGTTGTGTGAGGGAGTTGGTGTTTGTTCTGTGAGGGGAATGGTGAAGGAAGGCAGTTGTTGAGGTTTGAGAGGTTGAAGAGGAAAAGAGTTGTGGTGAGGAGAGTGACCGGAGCGGACATTGAAGTGAAGTGAGCAGGAAGGCAGTGAAGCAGCGTGTTGGACAGCAGATATAGAGAGAGAGAGCTGGAAGGACATGTGGTAAAGAGCAGGAGACAGCTGTGAGATTGAGAGAGTACAGAGGAGTCAGTTGGTCTGTGTGTGGAGAGGACGGATGGAGATAAAGTCTGAGGAGATAACAGAGCATCTGACAGGAAAGATTGCTTAAGGTGCTGACAAGAGAGAAGGAGCTGAAGATCAGAGAGTGTGTAACGGTGTAAACGGTGACAGGAGGGAAGGTGCTGAGGGTTGGATAAAGTATAAGAGAAAGTATCAGAGGTGCTGATTTTTTCAGAAAGCAGTGGTGGTAGCAGAGCAGCCTGGTGAGATCCCTAGAGAGTGTCTGACAGAAAAGAAAACGGTGGGGATAGCGGAAAAGTTGAGGAAGGTGTTTAAAATCTGTAGGAGCGGTAAAAGAAGGAGAGAAGAAGAGCGAGGTGAAGCAAACATTTGATGAACTGTCCAAGGGGTCAGACTTAAGAGAATTTGAATGAACTAAATGCATTTCCTATCCTTAGAGTAAGGTTTAACTTGCCCTATAAGTGAAGGGATAAGGGGCAACAATTTGGACTGTTTTGGGCATAAACTTTGCTGCAAAATCTACAGTATGTATAAAAGTTGATTTACTTTTAATTTTAAGTGTGTATAAGAATGTAGAGATTTATTTCCTAGATAACTTTATGGGTGCTTGTATTGGTTCATATGTAAATGATTTATCTCCGTAAAAGATGCTGGTGAATTGATGAATATAGCCTATAATTAGCATAAGAAAAGCATTGTAATCCTTCATGTAACCTTGTTAGAGTTAAATAGTTGGTAACATTGTGATTGGGTAAATAGTTAGTGTAATCCCTAATACATCTTTGCTTATGTAAAGAAGAAAGTAAATGAATAATTCATATAATAGAAACATTTTGTTTTGTTTGTTGCACTGTAAGGAAATTGCTGTTTATGTCTTGAACTGATTGATATGCATTGTATTGTGATATTGTGATTCCGTCAAGTTTTCTGCTAATCTGAGACATCCCAAGAAATATTTATTAAAACTAAACTTTCATTTTATTAAAAAAATATTTATTAAAACTAAATTTATCTTATTAAAACTAGTAGTGAGTCTGAGTTTTCTTACATTGCTCACACCTCTCTGCAATCCACCAATACCATCAATGTATTTAAACCTGTAGCCCTTACCACCCTGTTGCTACACATGTATGTTATCACTCTATCTGTACTCCAGGTTATCTGGTAACTACTGTGCTTAATTATTTACTCTATAACCATTCAGATACATTATATCTCTCAGTCTTCACTCCAGTTTTACTGGTAACGACTGTGCTTTACCATCTGATCTCCAATCTGTCTGGTGTTATATGTTTCTCCATCTGCACTTCAATATACTCTGCTAATTACTGTGCTTTACTATTTGCTCTCCAGTCAGTCTGGTGTATTATATGTTGCTCATCCACACACCAGGTCATCTTGTTATTTTTGTGTTGTCTCACACTTTTCTATTAAGAGGCTAGTATTATTCATTGTATGTCCTGCTGGGAATCTCCAGCCACTTGTATCCTGGCTTCTAGTTTTGTCTTTTGTATTCCTGGCCTATACTTATCTCTGCTCTATACGAGTTTGGTCACTGGGGGCCGCAAGCTGCTACTTGTTCGCAGCCAAGTTCATCTCCACAACCAGGGGCTCTGGTGAACACGGTCCATAGTTAGACTCTGCGCCCTGGTGTATGCGACTCACCTACTTTCATTAATTCCTAATAAAAATTCAGTAACAGGAACCATTGTCAGCATTAATTCCCAATGGAAAGGTTAAAACTATTATAGTTTTGCAATATTATAGGAAATTAAGTACTTGTAACCTTGCCTGATTCCCTGGGTTCTTAGCAGTGACTATGAAACTGAAACATTCATTAATAGTGCACTATTAAAGCAAATTCATAGCAAAGGTCTCCACCTTAAACTAGTCTGGGGGGGAAACATATTAAATGTTGTTGATGATTTTCTATTGCTGCAGATCAGAGGTTTTGCAGCTAGTGATTTGTATGCTTTATTGTGTGCAGTTTTGGCACAATAGCATATTGCTGGTTTACAAGCTAACCAGGCAGCAAACGAAAATGTAACTGAAAAACCTGATATAACAATTCATGATGTGTCTAGGAAAATAGTTGTCAGAAGTAGCAATTTTAACTGCATTTATAATAGATGTTTTCACACCTCTGAATTAATGTATCCTGGGAAAACAGAAATGTCTTAGATAAGACATGAATAGACATTTTTTACGCTTCAGACTCCTCTCTTCTACTTTCTACCAATACCTCCAAATCTGACATTACTATCATGGAAAACGTAAATAAAAACCACAAACCCCCCTTCAATTTTAGAAGCCCTAAGTATAGGTCACTCCTCTTTAAATGGCCTAATTTCTACCTTATACTCCCTTTTTTATTAAACACAACTTTATGGGCCGGATTTACTAAGTTTGTAAATAGTGGCGTGTTTTTGGCGATTTTTAAAATCGCTGGATTTACTAAATGGAAATTGCCAGAAACTCACCCAAAATTTGCCATGGGGATTTAGAAAAGGCATACTTATACAGTGATTTGTAAAATCTCTGCCAAGTCGCCAAAAACTCTGGTGAATAAAAAGAGGTGGGTATGAATGTCAATTTTGTTCCAATCAAGGCCCACTTAGAAAAAAAAACACGGCCTCCTCCCACCCTTCCGTAAACTTTACTTTACTAATTTCCCTCTAAGCTTTTTCCAACCCCCTCTGGTTTCACCAACATAAAAATAAATAAATAAACAAATAAATAAAATATTTATGTCACCTTATCTTTTTCAATTGGTTCACTTTATATTATTCATTATATCACCCTAGCTTATTAATTAGGTTCACTTAATATTAGTATAAATTATTTTTTTTATTGTACTGTTCTTAAAATTGGTTCCCTATACACTTAATTTTGGTGCTTTTCTTCCTCTTCCCCTTTTCTTTTCTGTAACTTCTAAACATTGATCTAAACTGAAAAAAATAATAAAGGGATTTAAAAAAAAAAAGTTTTTCATATTTATTTTAAATAACATTTTTTAGAAGATTTATTTTAAATAGTTTTTTAGTATAACAGGTATTTATTGAAATAATGCCTGGTGTTTATAGTGGTTTGCTTCCTTGAGAAGACAGGATTTATGCTTAGTGACATTCTTTTTCCTGTAATATTTTGTCCATTAACACTAATGGCCTGTTCAAATGAGCCCAGTTGTGGTCTTAGAACTGAAATGATTTAAATGTATTATGATGTTTTCTATGCTCTATTGAACTGATGTGTTTCCTATGACTGCATGCCTGACTTTAACAGATTAGAGAGCACTAATACTGAAAAGTGACAATACTTTGCATAGAATCAGGTTGCTTCTTTAGCATATTGTGTTGTCAGAAAAGAATAGGTATTTTAAATGGTATTTATAATATACTGCAACATAGCAAAAGACATAGGGCCGTATTCACACCTAAGAAGCTTTGAAATGACCTACTACACACTATGTACCAGTTAGGTATGTAGATTGCCTCCATGCCTCCATCTTTAAAGACAACACAAAGTGGTTTAGTTAGAAAGAGGTGACCTAATGCCGCCTCGGGGAGTGTTGAGTTAGAAGTGGGAGGGATTTAGATTAGCCGGGAAGGGCGGGGGAGGGACGCGGAGAGAGGTATTGTCCGTGCATAGTTTCCTTGTTAAGAAGGAAACTATGCACAATTAGTTAAGGTAGCCCTATGGCACTCTTAAGTGTCATAAGGTACCTAAAAATGAGGGGTGGGTTAGGGGCTGCACCAGTGAGCTAGGTGCGGTTCTGTCCACACCTAACTCATACAGCTCATTGCAATTATTGAATTAGATACAGTGTGAGATCCTAAATATTATAGATATCAGATAAATTACATTGTTTACATTTATTATGATCACAAATTAGACAACAATGCAGCCAAAACCATAATGTCATTTATATTAATGCTAAGGGCTAGATTTACTAAGCTGTGGGTTTAGAAAAGTGGAGATGTTGCCAATAGCAACCAATCAGATTCTAGTACTCCCTTTCTTTTTACATAACAGAGAATGTCAGCTAAAATCTGATTGGTTGCATGTCATGTCCAATTATATATTGGAGGGTTTTCCATATGTTCCATATTTTAAGCATTTTCTATTATACCCGACCAGTGTCCCTGGGAGCTGTTACGTGAAGTCTGATTGGAAAAAAACCACAAGATTAATAGAGGTTGTGGAATAGTATTGGGAAAGGAAAAGTAAGATAAAAAAAACAGCAAGGGATATGTGTAGGGGTACAGAAATGGAGTTCTGCTTCTATAAGATGATCTAGATTACTGTTAATAAACATAATTGCAAATATCTGGTGATATTGACCTCCATCCAACACCCGATTTATGCACAGATGGGCCCTTATTCAGACTTAAGAAGGAACTTAAAAATAAGAGAGGAAAATTACTCCTGGGATAAACCATTTTGATTTCAGTGGGAGTCAAGTTAATTGTATTCTTTGCATGCAGGGATAGATCTTTGAATTGCTTACTGCACACAGATACTGACCAGCTTTACTGTTACACTGTTATTTAGACTTGGGCTGGGAAACACTACCTCTCAACTCTAATGCTGTTTGCAACAGATGAAATATGACTCCCCTGCAATCAACATGGTATAACTTTCCACCCTTATTTTCAAGCTCCTTCTTAAGTCTGAATCAGGCCCAAAGTGCAGAAGTGGGGGTTCTGGACAGAAGTGCGCATGCACCTGACAGTTGTTAAGCAAAAGAATCTTCAGGTTACATATCTTAGTTCCCTATCTTAGCTAAACGTCTTAAGGTAGGCAGGGTGGGATCATTGAAATTGTGAAGTATGCATGGGACGTGCAGACTGCCAGATCGCTGTGTATTGCACCAGTTCTTATTACTAGCCCCTTGCAGTGCCAATGGACTGTACAGGTGTGTGTATGCCCTATTATTGCTAATGTATTAGAATTCTGCGCTCTCTCTCTTAGGGTCAGTACATGTTAATCAAGAGATTCACAGATTCCCCCTCTCCAAATAACATCTAAAACACTTTAATATTTGATTATGTTATTTTTTTTAACTTTGCTTTAAGATTCATGACAATACAATACCCATTATAGCATAACTAAGCATACTCACAGCAACTTTTTCAGCACTTGTTATTTCATAGCTGAAAGTGCATCCTGTATGTGCCTGTATGGCCCCAGTAATCCTTTCTCCCCCTGTATATTCCAGTCCTGCTTTATCTCACCTGCATGCCTGCATTCCTCCTATCCCCATTGTATTCCTCCAGTCGTTCTTTCTCCTCCTTGATTCTTACACTCTTCTACCTTCCCCTCTATGCCTATGGTCCTCCTTCCTCCCCTTGTATGCATAAAGTCCACCTATCAATTCTGTATGCTTATAGTCCTCCTTCCTTACCCTATTTGCCTATGGTCCAACCTCCAATCCTGTACATTCCTCCTTTTTTGCCCTGTATTCCTACAGTCTTCCTTCCTCCCCCTGTATGCCTCCAGCCCTGCACAGTGCCCCTGTACTCCTCCAGTTCTCCTCAGAGCCCCTGTATGTCTCAAGTCCTCCTCTGTGCCCAAGTATGCCTCCAATCCTCCACAATTGTGCCTTGTATGCCTTTAGTCCTCCAAATTGTGCCCCTCTATGCTTCCAGTCCTCTAAATTGTGCCTATGTTTGTCACCAGTCCTCCAAAATTGTAGTCCTTTATATCTCCAGTTCTCCATACTGTCTAATTATTTTGGTAACTTGAATCAAATAATTTAGGTTTATTTACTTGACAGCATTTGAATGCATTACACAAAAGAAACTCCTTTTTCTTTCTCTCTTTTTATGTGTTGTTTTGAATATTTGGTAATTGCACCCCACTGATTATAATTGGATTGCATTATTTCAATAACAAGGGATCAGTGCATGGTATCTTTCTCTGATATATTTTGTATTTTCTCTTGTATCCATCATATTCCACCCCTTTTTCTCCCCCTGTATCTATCCTATACATCTCCCTTTTCTCACCCTGTATCTATCCTATATAACTCTTATACAACCCCACGATGCTGATCTGCGAGCTGCTGCCATAGCAACATATACTCAGTGACTGGATGCAGTGATTCAGGAACTGTGTACGTGCTGCAGCCTGTGACTGAAATTTAATAGAAACAAAAAGGATTATTCTCAGATATTGTAAAGTCCAGGATTGCGACCCCTACAGACTACGGACATTGGGCCGGATCCTAACCTACGGGCGCCTCACTGCGCATGCACTCCCTGCTGTCGGGAGTAAATCTGGACACTTACGTGTCCTGCACATAATTCCCCTGTGGGCCGTTCTTCAGAATCCAGCCCATTGGTCTTAATTATCAGACTGTCCACGGAGCTAACCGTGCTCTCTCTCTCTCTCTCTCTCTCTCTCTCTCTCTCTGAGCGGTTCGGATTCCGTGAAATCTGTCACTTTCGAACTTTGGGGTTCAGAGTCAAACTGAGCCGTGTCTCGGATTTCTCATCAAATTTGGATTCAAAATCGAGGCAAAACGCCATTATGGCAAAATGTACAATCTCTCGGTTTTGGATTTTTCAGCTTGAAATCTCATGTTTTTATCAGTTGCTTTGCGATTGTGCTGTTCAGTAACACTGTTCTCACTTGTTTTTGAGGGTTTATAAGGCACTCCCTCATTGTTTCAGAGCCATTTTAGATAGGAGATAGGTGGTGAAAGTCTAATAACGTTCTGTGCTGTAGCTCTACCAGCTTCACACATTAATCTATTGATAATATATCTATCCACTAGTGATTGCTAGCTACTGCGCATGCGTAGTAACTATGTATGTAATCTATGCATCGTTTTGGTACGTAGATTGCGTATATGCGGTCTTTAAGACCCTTAGTGTATAGTTTTGTGCTGTAAAAGAAACAAAAAGCCTTTATTAGGGCAATCTTTTGTACCTTCAATAAAAATTGTGTCTTGGTTTGAATACTCAGTGCAGTGTACACACACTAAGTGTAGTACAGGGCACACAGTAACTAATATTTCAAAAGGCATTACACCTATATATTCTGTGCAGTAGTCTATCAAGCAGCACAGCAATTGTCAAAGAAGTGGACAGTGGTCACATATATAAATAAAATTTTATTTTTCTGTTCTGTTTTTTTTTAAGTAGCATAAATTTTATTTGTAGTTTAACCATTTTATATTGCACATTCTATGAATCTTGCAATTCTGTAGTGTACAGTTATGCTAACCATAGAATCTAATATTGCATTTTCAAACCAAATTTATAGTACACTAATAATTATCATCAATTTGGCACTAATATACTTTGGTAATCTTTTGCCACATTATTTTAAAAAGTGCAATTTGATTTTGATTCTAATTATTGTTTGGGTTCATTAAATCACTCTCTATAAGTAACGCTGCAAGCTCCATTTGTAAGGTACACGTTCTGCAACGTACTTGGGTACCTGGGTGTATAAAATTCCTGTAGATTGAAATCAGTGATTGCGGTCACTAAA
Source organism: Limnodynastes dumerilii (assembly GCA_011038615.1). Taxonomy (NCBI): domain Eukaryota; kingdom Metazoa; phylum Chordata; class Amphibia; order Anura; family Limnodynastidae; genus Limnodynastes; species Limnodynastes dumerilii. Next base: position 155,632 of record WWET01001311.1, on the reverse strand, counting down.
TCCCTCTCTCTATTAGCCTTTAGCAGCAGGCTCCTTTTGTTGTAACTTGTAACGCATACGTTCTGCAGTGTACTTGGGCACCTTGCTGTCTTTAAAAAATTCAGTTTTTCTATTGATTCTGCAGTCATTAAATCACTCTCTAGTAGGCACGCTGTAAGCTCCTTTTGTAACGCATACCTTCTGCAGCGTACTTGGGCACCTTGCTGTCTTTAAAAAAATAAATTTTTCAGTTGATTCAAATCAGTGATTGCGGTCATTAAATCACTCTCTATTAGGCACTCTGTAGACTGCAGACATTTTCAAACACACCAGTTATCTGCAACATCCTTTTATCTGCAGTTAAAACATATTAAATTTTTTAACATTACGTTATTATTCTATTGAAAAAATTCCATCATGCATTAACAGTCTACAGAGTCGGTTCATCCCTGTTGTACTAGTGCTGGGACTGTCAGTCCTCCTAGTACTTCAGCAAATTATTTTACCAGTAAAAATAGAACACGTTAAAAAGTAAAGCATAAGCGATGGCACTTCCAAAAGGCAAACTTGTTATTGTTGTCATATTGCCAACATACCATAAACTATACATAGTGGAAAGGAAAGGCTCAGACCGTGGCCGTTATTTGCAGTTGCTGGTGCTGCTACTTTTACACGAAAGGCAGGGAGGATCTATCAACAGTAAATCTGACAAATCTGTAAGGGGAAAAAAAAAGGAAGTCCCCCAAAAATGTTGCCTTACACTGTTTCAGAAATAAATAAGGAGAGTGAAAGGTTGTCCACAAAATCTGGCTGTGATTTCAACAGTTTTGTTTCTGAGAACATGGTAATTATACAGAAGCCTCCTTACATTTGTGATGCTCCTGTAAACGTCATGATGAGAACCATTAGTCAAAGTAATGATACTGTTGCCGTTGATATTGAAATTGAGGATGCAGCGATTGTTGTAGAAACTCAGCCACAAGTTGAGGGTGCTCATTATTTATCTGATGAAAATGCTGATGATTACGATGATGATGAAGATGTTGTAGAACAAGTGGATAACTATGTGGAGGATGATGTCATTTGTGTCAAAGAAAGTCAGACTTCGCTGTCAACAATTTCTGCCTGCGGGCAGCGCATTATTATTATGCCTGGTCAAAGTACAAAAAAATCAACCTCCTCTGTTTGGAAATATATTTATCCAAATCCTGACAACAGTTGTCAAGGTATCTGTTCTATTTGTAACACCAAAGTCTGTAGAGGCAAGGACATCAAACATCTAGGCACTTCCTCCCTGTTACGTCATTTGCAACAAGTACATACTCAAAATCACTTTTAGTAGGCTGTCCATCAACTGCTGCTAGTAACAGGGATAGATCCCAATATGTCCAATATCCACCTGCAACAACTTCATCATCAACATCCTCATTAAGGATTCTGGGTATTCCAGCATTATATTTGCTCAGCCGATGTGGCTACTCTATGCATCATCGGTTTCATAGAGAAGCATACCGGTGTCAATATTTTGGATAAACTACGTGATGTGACTGGCTGACCCCACAACTATCCACAGGCTTTGTGGTTTCAGATAGCGGGAGTAATATTTTACGTGAACTGTGAATTGGCAAATTTGACCATATACCATGTTTTGTTCACACAAATCAAATTGGTGGTGCTGTATTTCTTAAAAAATGACAGATCTGTGCAGGAGATGCTTTCTGTGGCACGTAAAATCACTGTCCATTTCCGACATTCAGCTTCCACCTGCCAAACTTTGCATGAGCTTCAAGAAAGGTTCTATTTGCCGTCACACCAACTGGAGCAAGAGACAGTAAATAGGTGGAATTCCATACTTTATATTCTGCAGTGACTGGAGGAGCAACGGCAAGCTATTAAGAGGTACACCTCAAGCCATGACATAGGGAGAGAGGGATGTTACCTTACTACAGCACACTGGAGAATAATCTCTGTGTTATGTAAGATACTAAAACCTTTTGAAATTGCAACCTATGAAGTCAGTTCTGATTTTCAGCCAGGTCATCCCCTTAATTAAGCTGATGGAGATGAAGCTGGAGATTCTGAAGGAGGAGATTATGGTTAGCGAATCGAGAAAGTATACAGGACACTAGGGTTAGCCAGATTTTTGAAAATGATCACTATATTTTGGCAACCATGCTTGATCCTAGGTTTAAGTGCTATGTCAGGTGATTTTTTTCTCACAATGACAGATCTTAGGAGATGTAAAGAGCTACTTGTGAGCAACTTGTCAGATCACATTGCACATAACATGTATCCTCCTCCTGGTATACTCTGAGAGACTTCTTGGACTCATTAGGCAGCGCTGTCAGCTATTTACTTATATTTTGTTACTCTGAAAGACTGTTTAGCGCAGCTGTGAACTTGGGGAGCAATAAGCTAAACCCCAAAAACGTTGAGAAGTTGATGTTCATTAAAATGAACAACTCATCGTTTTTTGAGGAATATACTAGCCACAATCCACAATGGGCCATCAGACAGTGATGGTCTAGTGGAGATGAGCTAATATTGTGCGATGACGATATCAACAAAAGTGGTGAGTATAGTGATGAGGAGGATGACAACTCAAACCTTGAGGATATTTATGCCTATTAGCCAGAATTCCATATCCGTGACAAAAAGACCGCCTTTTCTCAATCTTTTCTTTACTGCCCTAATTTCTATTCTAAAAAACAAAAATTTTAAACTTTGGTGGGAGTCAGAACTAACCAAACACTTCGACCACAGCAGTTGAGGTGCTTGGTTTGTCAAACAGTACATGTCCGACATAGGGGTGGTGGGAGGGCTCAAGGACATGAAATTGCACAGAGAGTGCAATACCTGGCTTGCCGTTGTGCAGGTGGATCTATTCATATACTCATAATCATACTAGAATCCCTTGTCATGGCTTGATGGCCGCTACATGAATCTTGCCCTTGAGTTAACAAACGCCATATAATTGTGTGCTTAGTACACCTCTGTGTACTCTTTAAAATTACCACTAAACTGTATGTGCCCGAATTCCATCTCCGTGCCAAACAGAACTCCTTTTCTCTCTCCTTTACTGCCCTAATTTCTCTGCTAATAAACAAAAATTGTAAACTTAGGTAGGAGCCTGAACGAACCAAGTACTTTGGCCACAGCAGTCTACCTGTCTGGTGCAGAGGTCCTTGGTTTGTCAAACACTACATGTCCGACATACAGGTGGTGGGAGGGCTAAAGGACATGAAATTGCCGGAATTCCATTTCCGTGCTAAAAAGACCGCTTTTTTCTCTTTTCTTTACCGCCTTAATTTCAGTTTAAATTCTGTGGTAGCACTTCAATTTTTATTGCATGATCTCCGTCAGCCTCTGCAGTCTCTGCTGTCTACATTGTCTCTCCCTGGTTGGTCTGTCTGAGTATACCCTCCTGTGAATTTAGATACATCCATAGCCCGCACAGTGAGAGCGTATATATATTCTTCATGTTGCT
>WWET01001311.1:139900-152137 GCA_011038615.1 Limnodynastes dumerilii | reverse complement strand
CTCTTCCGAGCGTCTGGACTCCTGGTTTTTCACACAGAATATAATGCTGGGGTTCTCATGCTCAAGTACCTCTATCAGCACATATTTGCTAATTCTATTGGCAGGTAGAATGCTGTAATTATGATTGACATATGTGATAAAATGAACATGTCAGAGGCAAACATACACTGTTTGGGTTACTTGAGGATGGGGTTGAGAGCCCCCTTTTTGATAATATTTCTTCCTTTGGGTGACTTGTTCTTATTTGCGAAATCTCATGTTTCTCATCCTGCCAACTCATATTGCAAGGGGTCTGTCCTGGTAAAAATTGTACCTCTGTATCATGATCTGCCTTAGTCTTAAACTGCTGTCTGTTGGTTTAGTGGGCCAATCTATGACGTCAACTCTGTATGTTTTATTTATTATTATTATAGTACCTTTTTAACACAACAAGCCCTCTAATCTCTTTTTCACAGGCGTCGGTGAATCTCTCCAAGGGCGGTCTATTTAAATTTCTGCATTTTCATGCAATACTTTTTCTGGGATGGTTGGGTCAGTGGCAAATTAGCTTTTTCTATTTTCTATTTATAGTCTTCCCATTGATTTTTCTTAGAAAGCGTCTATCATTGCTAGAAAATGGAAAAAGAGGTATGTAGCACAGAAAGGTAGCGGCAACTGAATCCTAGTGATTTCTTCTGGAGATCTCACCACTCCAGCAGACAAGATACAATGAACAAAACGATGTATCACTTCTGAATCACAGCGCGGCTACTGAGATATGAAACATGGGAAAGATGGTAATAAAATATCACATAGATTTATATATAGATGGTTCTAAAGCTTAGATATGAGCAACCAAAATATTCAATCCACCTTATTCAATAATTATGGCAATGTTTGTAAACCAACAATAGTTGAACTAAGCGGTAAAAAAAATTGTGGACTAGCTGTGATGAATAAGCCAAGTCTAGTGAGCTTCACTCCTAATCGTCTAGTGTCAGTCGGAGTCTCCAGTAATTGAGAGAGTTAGATGCAAGTGCAGGCAGCGCTTATATGTCAGGCAGCAGTTATATAGTTCAGTATACTGCAGCTTCGTATGCTTCGTTTGTTATTAGCAGAAGATCACAGTACCTGAATCTTGTAATGATAATTACGGACATTGCCATAATTATTGAATAAGTTGGATTGAATATAATTCAGACTTAAGAAGGAGCTTGAAATTAAGAGAGCATAACCATGTTGATTTCAAGGGGAGTCAAGTTAATTGTATTCTTTGTATGCAGGGATATATCTTTGAATTGCCTACTGCACCCAGATAGTGACCAGCTTTACTTTTACTCAGTTATTTAGACTTGGGCTAGGAAATGCCAAATCTCAACTCTAATACTGTTTGTACCTGTTGACATTTGACTCCCCTGCAATCAACATGGTTTAGCCCAGGAGTAACTTTAAACTCTTCATTTCAATCTCCGCCTTAAGCCTGAATCAGACCAGTTGTGAACTGGGAGGTGGTCCAATTTTACTAGGAATTAGTGAAAATGAATATTGTTATTTTAAGAAGTGAGGGGGGCTCTTGTGCAGGATTTGTACATTGGCCCCACAACCCTTCTTACCCTGAGACAGGACTGTCCCGATTCCCAAACATCAAAGGGATGTGCCCCAACTGCGCTTTAAGATCCACCCCTTTTCGGCCCACAAATCGGGACAGTCCTACCGCAGGGGAAGTAGGGCTCATTCAGCATCTATTTCTTCCCTCTGGAAGATCTTAGTGGGAAGAAATAGTTGTCGAATGGGCCCCCCTTCCCCTGCCAACCCTGATATGCAGAGATTTGGGTGCAGGATGAATGCCACAGGGCCCCCTGTTCTGAGGGGCCCGTGTGCACTGCACACCCTGTACCCATTATAGATACGACTATGGTTATTAGTGTTAATAATGCTTTAAGTGCAAAAAAAAATTAAAATTACATTGTTTTAGTGATTTTAAGAACATTTTTAAAAAAAATATAGATCCAGAACCAAACCCATTTCATTTTTTTTTTTTTTTAAACCAAAACACTAATGTTTGATGCTTGGTTGCAAAGGAAAAGGAATTAGTCACCGAAAGAGAGACATATTAATGCCACTTTATAAGTCATTGGTATAGCCTCACTTGGAATACTGTGTACAGGGTTGGAGGCCATATCTCAAGACATAAACATGAAATGACACAAATACATTAAGAAAAGGTGCAAAAAAGGTCTACATCATAAAACCTAACCAGAATGACCAAATAATCAAAAAACAGAGAGGGAGGATATGATAAAAGCTTGCAAATATTTTAGGGGTTTCAACAACAGACAAGAGTGAACTATTCTTCAAAGAGAAGTTTTATAACACAAGCTTTTTGCACTGAAAATTGATTGTAGCAGGCTTAGAGAAAATAAGAAGAAACATTATTTCACTGGAATGCTAGTAGATAAGTGAAATAGTCTCCCATGGAAATCCTAAACATGAAAACACAATAGCTTGATCTTAACTGGAATGTTCAAATCACATTGCGGTTTGTAATAGCTGGCTACTTGGTACATGTTGAGACTTTTAAAGATCATCTTAAATAGGACATTGATGAACTGGATACAGACAGATGACCCGGTTGGTAGTGCGCTTCTCAGGGTCACTGTGACCTTCTATACTTCCCCTTTTTTCTTGGTACTGTTCAGTTCTGACACTTTCACTTATATAAGTGCCGGTTTTAGAGGGGGGTGAGCTGGGCCCTCGACCCCCCCTTACCTGAGTGCCGATTTTTGAGAGGGGGAGAGCTGGGCCCTTGTCCACCCTTACCTGTGAGTGCCGGTTTTTGAGGGGAGCCAGCTGGGCCCTCATCCTCCCTTACCTAAGTGCTGGTATTTGGGGGGGGGGGGCGAGCTGGGCCCTCATCCCCCTTATCTGTCTGCAGGTTTCTGAGTGGGTGCGAGATGGGCCCTTCTCCCCCCTTACATAAGTACTGGATTTACAGGAAGGGCCCTTGTTCCCTCTTACATAAGTGGCAGATTTAGAGAGGGGGCCACCTCTGCTGCGCACCTCTACTGCGCAACTTTGCCACATCTTCCCTCTGGTTTCACGTGATTTATCTCGTTACATTTTTTGAGAGCAATTTGTTGCCAAAACTCACGGGAACATATATTACACTTAATCTTAGCCAAAATGTTGAGAAGCACTTTGGATGCCTAGTTCATAGAATAAGGTCTTAATACTTTGGTCCTGAAGAAAGATAGGCAAGCGTACAAAATATGGTTAATATATGACCCATACTGGGGGTTAACTGAGGGAGATGGTCAAGAAAATTTTAATGAGCCAGCATGCAAAGAACACATTACTTCTGTGTGAAGACTAAGATAAAGATGCCATTATTTGATATCTGCCATTCACATTAAAGAAAGAACTGAAAGACCAATACATGGATCCTCGTTAGGGAAAATATGATGCCTATTTCAACATTAAAATGAGCCCTTTACGCTCATGTTCTGAAGAAAGATAGGCATGCATACAAAATAGGTTTTCATTGAGGGTGAAATATATGACCCGTGGTGGGGCTTCACTGAGGGATGTGGTCAAAATCTTCTAGCTGCTTCATTACATGTCATGATGTGTCCTGATAACAATCTTGGGGTAGATCCAGAACTCCACTTGCAATCCATTTATGAGCATAACGTATTTATGCATGCGTACCTTCTATACACTCTCCTTGGCACACCCCTTGAATGTACGTATTTTGTCCGAGTTCCACTTTCCAAACCCTACCTTAACTTTTGCTCACGTAACCGATGTCATCCGCACACATACATATGTGCAACACGTATTTAAGCAACTAAGCATGCCCATACTGTACATTTTAAATACAAACCCCCGCCTACATAGCGTATTTTAGACGTAAGTTTGACTCACGTAAAATTGGCACGCCCACATTTACGGAATTACGTGACAAATGTATGAATGGCCCATACGTTCACATTTACGCTACGTTACGGAGTGTATTTTCTATGGTGTGCATGCGCAGTACTTACCAAAACACGATTTTACGTGTCCGCCACGCATAAATTCACTCACAAGCGTTGTTCTGGATCTGCCCTCTTGTGCCTAATTCAGACTTAAAAAGGAGCTTGAAATTAAGAGAGCATAACTATGTTGATTTCAAGAGGAGTCAAGTTAATTGTATTCTTTGTATGCAAGGATATATCTTTGAATTGCCTACTGCACACAGATACTGACCAGCTTTACTTTCACTCAGTTATTTAGACTTGGGCTAGGAAATGCCAAATCTCAACTCTAATACTGTTTGCAACTGTTGACATATGACTCCCTTGCAATCAACATGGTTTAGAACAGGAGTAACTTTAAACTCTTCATTTCAATCTCCGCCTTAAGCCTGAATCAGGCCCCTTGTGAACTGGGAGGTGGTCCAATTACTGGGAATGAGTGAAAATGAATATTGTTATTTTAAAAAGTGGGGGCCTTTGTGCAGGATTTGTACATGGGCCCCACAACCCTTCTTACCCTGAGACAGGACTGGCCCGATTCCCAGACATCATAGGGGCGTGCAATAACTGCGCTTTAAGATGCGCCCCCTTTTCGGCCCACGAATCGGGACAGTCTTACCGCAGGGGAAGTAGGGCTCATTCGTCATCTATTTCTTCCCTCCGGAAGATCTTAGTGGGAAGAAATAGTTGTCGAATGGGCCCCCCTTCCCCTGACAACCCTGATATGCAGAGATTTGGGTGCAAGATGAATGCCACAGGGCCCCCTGTTCTGAGTGGCCCATGTGCACTGCACACCCTGCACCCATTATAGATTCGACTATGGTTATTAGTGTTAATAATGCTTTAAGTGCAAAAAAAATTAAAATGACATGGTTTTAGTGATTTTATGAACATTTTTCAAAAAATATAGATCCAGAACCATAACAGAACATTTCTTAAAAAAATAAATAAATAAATAAATAAATTTGAACAAAACCAAAACATGGGGCTCGGCGCTCATCTCAAGTATACTCATCTTTAATATACACATATACTCCTGTTAGTAGTCTGGATCGTGTACATTTATGTTCCATTTGCATTGCTCAGATGCCCATGCTTCTGCAAAGCGGACATTTTCCAAATCGGCTGCTCAGAAAATATCCACTTGTCAGATAGGATCTAATCCAGTATTACCTGCAATACAATGGAAACTAATGTTTGATGCTTGGTTGCAAAGGAAAAGGAATTAGTCACCGTAAGAGAGACATATTAATGCCACTTTATAAGTCATTGGTATAGCCTCACTTGGAATACTGTATACAGGGTTGGATGTCTCAAGACATAAACATGAAATGACACAAATACATTAAGAAAAGGTGCAAAAAAGGTTTACATCATAAAACCTAACCAGAATGACCAAATAATCAAAAAACAGAGAGGGAGGATATGATAAAAGCTTGCAAATATTTTAGGGGTTTCAACAACAGACAAGAGTGAACTATTCTTCAAAGAGAAGTTTTATAACACAAGCTTTTTGCACTGAAAATTGAGTGTAGCAGGCTTAGAGAAAATAAGAAGAAACATTATTTCACTGGAATGGTAGTAGATAAGTGAAATAGTCTCCTATTAGAGGTAGCAGTTGCCAAGAAAATACAGCAATTTCATCATACTAGAAAAACATATGGAAATCCTAAACATGAAAACACAATAGCTTGATCTTAACTGGAATGTTCAAATCACATTGCGGTTTGTAATACCCATGCAAATAATGGGAGGTTTAGGTATGATTCAGATATGAATGCAACTGCAGCTTTGGATACACAAACATGGCAGGTTGCCCATGGACATATTATAGTCAAGCCCAATGCAAATATGCTACAAGATATGTTCAGCTCCCCAGTCATCCAAACTCAGTTGCCGGGTAGATCAATGTTATGCTTCATTCAAACACTTCATTGACAATAAATAATAATAGCATTATCATGCAATGAACAAGTTTTTTTATAAACTTTATTAGCTAAAGCAGTGTTAATATCTTTAGCATCATGTTAAATAACCCAGCATTGGTCCAACATAGACTGTGGATTTGACATACTCTGTGTCAATGAGGCACAATAGCTCACACTTTTTCACCACCAGAAATAATAAAATCTTACTGTATGTCATTTGGCTGTGTTTCCTAATTTAAAACTAAAGAAATACATTTGAACTTAATTAGAGCAAGACCAACAGGTTTCAAGTGTTCATTGAACCAAGACAGATTGAGCAAATTTCAAACTGGCTGGAATAATAAGAGAACTTCTAGTAATAGAATATAATAAATAAAAGCATATTAAAATTGATTGACAAATTTCCCTGCAGTAAAAACATTCTACCTTGTTAGTTATTAGAAAGAAAAACAAAAGTTTATTTTATTTATACTTTTTTTTGCATCATGGCATAAGCTTCCATACAACTAATATTAGGCTGACAGATCTTATTCATTTCTTTTTCCTGCCTTTTCTACTTTTTAATATTGTTAATATTGTTATTGTAGTATTGGAATTACATTTGCCATTATTCAGTCATGTGGACTTGGATCCAGATCTCCACTTGTGCTGTGCTCCAAACTCCAAGTTCAGAGTGCAGCAAAAGCAGTTATGCATCCCGCTGCATCCCGACTCCTATGTGGTGAGCAGAAACCACTCCTCTTGCAAGTATGGACTTTCAAGAGCAGGACCCTACCTTAACATTTCCAAGCCATCCCCATGTAAAATAGGGTGGCTCATAAAATTTGGATAGGGCATTATGGCCTTAACAAGACCTTATTGTAGAATTTAAAAAGATCCCCCATCTTAACTTATGTGTGCGATGTACACTTCACAATCTGTCACAATCTGTCACATCTTGCTGTCTGAGAAACATCTAGCACAGAAGTCTAGATCCATGCTTGAAATCTGTATGCCAGAATGGTCCAGAAATGCAGATGTTTTCCATTTGCAAAGAGTTTGGAACAGGTCCATGGAACCATATCTAGAGTCGGACTGCCCCACCGGGGAACCGGGGGAATCCCCAGTGGGCCCAGTTGCCTGTAAGCTCCACCCCTGTTTGAAGGGGGTGGAGCCGTCTGTTAAAACCTGGTGCACCTCTGCTGCAAAAAGCTGACTGTGCCGCCCGCAGCTCTGTTCACAAGACGTCACGCTGGCGTCATAATTCTGCAGATCGTGCAAGAGAGAGCTGGAGGCAAGAAGAAGTTAAAGGTGAGATTATGGAATAAGGTAATTGGGGAATGTAGGTTTAATGAACATGGAGGGGGAACATGTAAAGAGGCAGCAATAAGGCTGAATGAACACAAACAGGGGCAAAAATGTTAGGTGGACAAATAGTGAGAGGCAATAAGGCTGGGTGGACACATAAAGAGGTGGCAATAAGGCTAGCTGAACACAAAGGGCAAAAATACTAGTTGGAAACAGTTGGAAGGGTCAATAAGACTGGTTGGACACAGAAAGAAGGGGCAATAAGGCTGACTGGACAAAAATTAATAGGGGGGGAATAAGAATGGCTTGGCTTAACACAGAAGGAGGGGGCAGTAAGGCTGCCTGGACACAGAAGGTGGGGCAATAAGGCTGGTTGTACAAAAAGAAATATGGGCAAATTAGGCTGACTGCACACAAATAAAGAGGGGGGTAATAAGGCTGGCTGGACACAGGAGGGGAGAATAAGACTGAATGGACACAGGAGGGGGTAATAAGACTGACTGGACACACAGAAGGAAGGGGCAATAAGGCTTATCGGATACACAGAAAAAGGGGCCAATAGGGCTGGCTGGACACAAATAAAGAGGGGGCAATAAGGCTGACTGGACACAGAAGGAGGGGGCAATAAGGCTGAATTGACACAGGAAGGGGCAATAAAACTGGTTGGACACAGAAGGAATGGGCAATAAGGTTGAGTGGACAAAAATTAAGAGGGGGCAATAAGGCTGGCTGGACAAAGAAGGAGGGGGCAGTAAGGCTGGCTGGACACAGAAGGTGGGGTAAGAAGACTTGTTAGACACACAGAAAAAGGGGCAAATAAGGCTGACTGGACACAAATAAAGAGGGGGAAAAAAGGCTGGCTGGACACAGAAGGAGGGGGCAATAAGGCTGGCTGGACACAGAAGGTGGGGCAATAAGGCTGGTTGGACAAACAGAAAAAGGGGCCAAGGCTGACTAGACACAAATAAAGAGGGGGGGTAAGGCTGGCTGGAAACAGAAGGAGGGGGCAATAAGGCTGAATGGAGACAGACTGAGGGGGCAATAAGACTGACTGAAAGAGGGAGCAATAAGACTGGTTGGACACACAGAAGGAAGGGGAAATAAGGCTGGTTGGATACACAGAAGTGGGTATAAAGCTGACTGGACACAGAAGGAGGGGCAATCAGGCTAACTGAAAAGAATAAAAAGGGGCAAAAAGGCTGTCTGGACACAGAAGGAGGGACAATAAGGCTGATTGGACACGTAGAAGAAAGGGCATTAAGGCTGAATGGACACACAGAAAGAAGGGACAGAAAGGATTTCTGGGCACACACAAGGAAGTGGCAATAAGTCTGACTGGACACACACAAGACAGGTGCAATAAGGCTTATTGAAAACACAAAAGGAAGGGGCAGAAAGGCTGGCTGGTCCGACACACACAAGGAAAGGACAGCAAGGCTTTCTGGGCACACACAAGGAAGGGGCAATAAGTCTGACAGGACACATACAAGAAATGGGCAATAAGGTTTATTGAACACACACAAAAGGAAGAGGCAGAAAGGCTGACTGATTCGACACACACAAGGAAGGTGCAGAAAGGCTGACTGACAAACACACACACACACACACGAGAGGAGAGATTGTATTGCTCTAGAGACACACACATGGAGGGGGAGGGAGATTGGATGGCTGTAGAGACACTCTCATGGGGCCTGATCCAGAGCAACGCTCGCAAGCGAGCGTACGCTCATCGTAAGCGAATTTTCGGCAAAAAATTCGCAATGCGCATGCTCAGTATGACAGGTTCCGGTCGCCCGAGCGTCATGAGCGAATAGCGGGCGTATCGTTAGCGTATTTTTCGCTCGCCGGGCGTATTTTTTTTACGATGGTCGGCTGGGCGCCCGTTTTACTACAGGGAGGCGGGGATAGCCATTTAAATTGTACAGTATGGGCGTGCTAAGCGTATTTTCTCAGCGTATTTTCTGCGAATTTTCGTACGGCCGACGGTCGTACCCAGTGTAGGGTATAGCCGCCGTAAGCAGGGATTTTACTATGGGAGTGCTAGGGGCGTGTAGGTTGATACGACGAGCGTACGTTCGCATTCGCCCGTCGTGCGAATTTTCGTAGCGCTGGATCAGGCCCATGGAGGGGAGATTAGATTACTGTAGAGAGACACACACACACGGAGGAGGATATTGGATGGCTGTAGAGAAGCACACAGTTGGAAGAGGTAGAAAGGCTGTATGGGGGGTATATTTATTATGTGTAGATTTCTATACTTTATTAGTTAATTGCGCATATAGTTTTACTTTTGCTTTAATTGAATAAAGCCCAGTAAAATGTTTTTTTTCTATTCTATATATCACATGGGTACATTGAGACTATTACTTTTATATTATTAGCTTTTTCATGTTTATAGGAATAAGGGCCATATTCAGAAATCCGTTTCCAGATCGGGCCACAATTATACGTAGGCCAAACCCCCTCACATCCATGAAACTCCCCTCTCTCGGCCGTGTTCACTGAGACTTCTGCCTCCATGGACTACCTGTAACTTTCCATGCGCAGTCCCGTGCATATATGTACTCCATACGTGTGTATCATAATAATCGCGCCCACTTTCCTTCATTTAAATGCTTCCCTCCGTCCATTTTTATTCAAATTCTTCTGTGTGTATTTTTGCGTCGCATATTCGGAAGTATGTATCAACATGCAAATCACAGGTCCATCTGTGAGGCACTTCCACATGTATATTTAACGGCAATTGCGTAAATAAAGTTACTACGCATGCGCAGTTGAAACGTGCCTACAAATATGCACAGGACTCAACTCGAAAATGGATCTCTGAATACGGCCCAAAGTTGCTATTTTGAGAGACTAATATGCATAGAAATAGTCCAGTTTACTTAACAAAAAACATTTATATGCAGACCACACTGCTAATGACAAAATAAAACTATTATTGTATGGCAGTCACTAAAATGTGATGTGTATTGTATGACGATAACTAGTATGCAATGTGTATTGTATGGTGATAACTAGGATGCAATGTGTATTGTATAACGATAACTAGGATGCAATGTGTATTATATGGTGATAACTAGGATGCAATGTGTATTGTATGGTGATATAAGGGTGCAGTGTGTATGGTATAGCAATAACTATGATATAGTCTGTATTGTATGGCGGTAACAAGGATGAAGTTGCTATTATCATAAGTTGTACTTATTGTATGGTGATCAGTATTATGTTTACTGACGTATATATGTCAGTAGGATTCTCACTGTAATTATGTGGTTTACTGTAACTGAAAATTAATAGTATAACATGCTATTCACATTGAGCTGTTGAAACAGTCTGTGGGTGTAACAGATGATATACAGTTTATTTGCAAGTTTCATTGATACAAGCATCCTCCGGTCATGACTTGACCACACCCATTGACTATGTGCTGGGCCCCCATCACAGTATTCCCTGGTTGGCCCTTCATGCCCCAGTCTGACCCTGACCATATCTAATAGGTGCAAGTGCTACAGCGGCTTTGTTCATGTTGCTGAGAACACTACTGATTTATCTTAAATATTTTTGTAATGCTACTAGTTGGACCCAGTAACATAATTTTAGTATATTTAAAACAGAAAAACTGTAAATGATGTGTCAAAGTACAGTACAATAAACTTTTCATTTAGTGTAAGTACATTTTTCAACTGAAAATAATAATTTCAGGACAAAAATATTTTCTAAGCAGTCTGCTATTAGCATGTCTTTTACTGTCTATGCAATAATTAGCACATAGGGCCTGACCCATACAGGCAATTTGTGCACATGGCATGTGTAAAGCTGGCTGTGGGAACGCACTGCGTATGCGCAAGATAGGTGTTACTCATCATGGACCATACTCACACTTAAGAAGCAGAATCTTGAGCCTTGTATTTCCTGCTTCCTGACTCTGACAGGAAGTATCACATGACTGTGATCAGTCAATCATGGAGGGCTGAACATACGGCAAGCTTGTGGAGAATTTTTTTTGTTAAACAACTGCAACTTTTTTGAGCAGAGTAGAAAAATGTATTAGAAGGTCTGGGATGAGTGATATCGGGGTGCAACTAAAGTGGGTGCTTGGGGTGCAGTTGCTATAGGGTAACCATCACCTCTGCACTCACCTTTAATCCAATCCACCATATTAGCAGTTCCCCTGCAGCCCTGCTGAAGAATCAGTCCTCACATGCCATTGCTGAAGCTACACACAAGGTAAAAAGGTCACAGCTATACTGTCAGGGACCCAGTGAGCCACCCATGGGGGGATTCTGGTAGCCCAGAAACACCCCCAAAATGATTATTTAATAAAAGAGAAAGAAAAAAAAAACTTTAACTTGAAAACGGGTGTAGCTAATTTGCTTGTTGGCTAGACAGACATAGAAGAGGAATCCCAGCACAGGAGAGTTACCACAGCAAGGGAGCAAGTTTCCCCAAACATTTTACATGAAGTGACAGTTTGAGGGGTCCATGTATCCATCAGTATCACACACAAACAGTAGTCCTGCACATAGGCAGGGGTGATCAGCCAACAGGGTGACAAGGCTGCAGGGGTGATCAGACAATATGGTGACAAGGCTGCAGCCACTATTCCACCACTCATACAAGTGGTAACAGCCATTAACCCTTAGAGCCAGATTTACTAAACTGCAGGTTTGGAAAAGCGGAGATGTTGCCTATAGCAACCAATCAGTTTATATCACTCACTTTCTTTTTACATACTAGAGAATGTCAGGTAAAATCTGATTGGTTGCTATGGGCAATATATCCACTTTTCCAAACCCACAGCTTAGTAAATATGGCCCCATAGTCTGCTAAAAATTATTAGGAGTATATTGGTTAATAGCAACTTCTATACTCCTCACCCTGCAGCAAGTCCTGTTCACACTTTTTCCTCTTTATTTATACAATAGGTTTTTTTAAAACATCTTACAAAGTAATATATATATATATATATATATATATATATATATATATATATATACATAGTGTGGGAGAACATATATATATAT
>WWET01001311.1:125641-136367 GCA_011038615.1 Limnodynastes dumerilii | reverse complement strand
ATATAAACTGGAGGGTGGTAGATTCAAAGGAAATGTGCAGAAAAATTACTTCACTGAAAGGGTGATAGATAAGTGGAATATTCTCCCATCTGAGGTGGTTGAGGCCAATACAGTAGAACAATTTAAAAATGCTTGGGATAAATATAAGGGTATCCTAAATTGTAAACCAAATTGTGGGTAAATAGGGTCTAGGGCCAGTATAGTTTTCAATAAACAAATGGGCAGACTAGGTGGGCCATGTGGCTCTTATCTGCCGTCATTTTCTATGTTTCTATGTATCTTTTCTACAATGTGCTATATAACTTATTATTGAAATCTCTTGCTAAGAAAAGCACTTTACTTATCCTATTTAGAAGCATTAGTAATTCATAGTTATATTTTTATCAGTTTCCTTATCTGGAAGCATTTACAGTAAGCAGTATATTTCAATAAAATAAAATATAATGGAATTCAAATGTTCAAAAAGGATTCTGTGATACTGCAGGTACTGGACTGGATTCACACCTAAGAAGCTCCGGTTTCTTAGGTGCGCATTTTTAAGAATTTAGGGGTAGATCCAGAACTCCGCTTGTAATCCGTTTCCTAGCGTAGCGTATCTTCTAAGCACTCCCCTAGGCACTCCCCTTGCATGTACGTACTTTGGCCGCTTTACACTTTCCAAACCCTACCTAAACTTTTGGCAACGCAACCGCTCACGTCCACACATGTACGTATAGCCTGCACTTAGTTACGCCACTAAGCATGCCCATACTGTACGATATAATGCAAACCCCCACCTACATTGCCTAATTTCATCGTACTTACGTACTTTCGTCTATAATGATATTGATATAGAACGTTTTTACGCTACTGTTATGTGAAAGGCCCTTATGCTCAAAGTTACATTGCGTTACGTAGTGTAACATCTGCCGTGCACATGCTCAGTACATTAAAAAAAACGTTGTTCTTGATGTGCCCCTTACTTACTGCATATGCGCAGTAGTACATCTATGCAATCTACGTACCAGTTAGGTAGGTAGATTGCCTCTGTGCAGTCTTTAAAGACCGCATGGAGTAGTTTAGTAAGAAAGAGGCGTGTTAATGCCGCTTCGGGCAGGATTTACTTAGAAGTGGGAGGGATGTAGATTAGCCGGGGAGGGTGGGGAAGGTGGGGAGAGGCATCCTCCATGCGTACTTTAATTCTTAAGGAGGAAACTACGCACAGTTAGTTAAGGTAGCCCTACAACACTCTTAAGTATCATAAGGTACCTTAAAATGAGGTCGGGTTAGGGGCTGCACGAGTGAGTTAGGTGCAAATCAAACGATATTTAAGTTTAGCACAATGCAAGAAAACACTTGACTGCCCTTGAAGTCTGAAATATAATTTATTGTGGCTGGCACAAATGCATGCTGTTACACAATCTGTCAGCGGAATGTTTCTCTGTATTACTGTACAAGTGTGTTGGTCATCAGAGACAACGGCTAAGTAGTTATTTATATCCAGTAAACATAAGCATTAAATATA
The DNA here is from genome assembly GCA_011038615.1 of Limnodynastes dumerilii. Lineage (NCBI taxonomy): Eukaryota > Metazoa > Chordata > Amphibia > Anura > Limnodynastidae > Limnodynastes > Limnodynastes dumerilii. The sequence continues at coordinate 134,863 of WWET01001311.1, read as the reverse complement.
TTATCAGACCTGCAGTGTCATAAATTAACAAGAAAGCCTGAATAAATATGTGACACATCTCCAGTCTCTACTGAAGTGGTCTCGAGTCTCGATATAACTGCAAATATTGTCCATTATTGGAGTGATGCAGACTCTTCAATGTAAGTCAGCTGAATGGTTCAGATGTCATATGTCTATTTAATCTTTTACTAAAGGTTTTAGATTAAAGTCTTTCTTATTGACTCCTGCTTATATTACAATAGCACAAGATTATACAGTTGTTAGTGTTTTATGAATATTTATAATTTGGTTAATCTAAAACTAATACTTGCTTGACATCATTTCTAGGAGTATATAATTCCACCATTATTAATGTGGACTGGATCTAGATTCCTAGAAAGTGGAAGTTTTTCATAAGAAAATATGTTTTGTAAGGTATGCATGTGCACGCTACAAGCGCTGCAATCATTTTGAGATCCAGTCAGTATTTGACAGGTTTTGACAGTGGACCAGGTTGCAGTCACAGTGAAAGTGGTTTCTTATTTACATGACAGTTGAGTGGCTGAGCAGGTAAAGTAACTATTATTGCAGGGGATTAACTGAGCTGAAGCTTTGGCTTTTTGCAATGGATGCCAGTATTAGGGTCTCATAGCACCTCCAGGCAATCTCCCAGACCCAGATCCATAGAGATGCCTAAGCCTGTCTAGTGGTAGCACCAGACCCATGTAAAGGAAATGTGGGCTAACTGGCGGCTGCAAGATCAAGACTTCCGATTCATCCCCATTTTAAGCTAGGACAAATCAAACATTTTCAGGTTTCACGTTCAAGGGCTAGCTTTACTAAACTGCAGAAACAGAAAAGTGGAGATGTTGCCGAATGCAACCAATTAGATTCTAGCTGACTTTCTCTAGTATGCAATAGAAAAGTGACAGCTAGAATCTCATTGGTTATACTGGGCAACATCTCTACTTTTCCTTTACCACAGTTTGATAAATCTAGACCCATGTGTCCAAACTCTGTGCAAATGATGGGAGTGGTCTCCCAATCGCTCGCATGGATACATGGTTATGGCAGGGAGCTAAGAGTTCGAAGCTGTGAACACAATGCAATCGTAATTCTGAATCTGGTTCACTGTCGTAAAATGACAAGTTAAATTGAATCCAGCTAGAAGATACAAAAAACCATGTAACAAATACAAATATAAATTACTTAGAAAGATTTAAAATTGTCAGTCAAAAATTTAAGATGGCTGTATTTGTGTGATACTTACAATAATAAATAAACATTTACTTGGCATATCAGTAAACTTTGCACACTTGCACCTTTTAGCTGGACTCCTATACACTTAGCAGACAAAGAAACAAGGGACTGATCCAGAGTTTGAGTATAAGTGTAAAAAAAAATGGTAAAAAAAGGATTTTCCTTGCACGCAAAAGCATTAAAATTCATATGCACCATATTTATAGCTGATTATGGAGTTGATCCAATGTATTGAGTACACTGAAAAAAGGCAGAAATGTAAACCTCAACACTACAATGCTGAACAGCAAGGAAAAAGCAAACTGTGGGTAATGCATCACTCTCTCAGATCTTCACAGGACATTCAGCTCTCCTCTACACTAAGCAAATGCTCTAATTATCTGTTACAAAACTTCTCCTGAGCTGCACCCTCTCTGGAATCTTCCTCACCCAATATCTATCCTCGACTCTCCAAACTTTTAAGCGCTTGCTTAAAACTAATTTCTTCAGACAATCTTAACAAATTCCTCAACCCATTTATAAGCATTTGTCTATCCCTATTTTGTTTGTTATCCAGTTTTCTGGCTGCTACGTGATTAACAAAAATTTGAAAATGTTCCCTTTTCACACTAAAATTACCCAAAATTTTGCTACTGGCACTGCTGTGTGACTGGATCATATAGAGCACTAAGCACTTTTGCCATACAACGTGACTGGTCCATTTGTTTGATACAGTATATATAGCCTTGCCCCTATGTATCAGTCCCCAAAGTCCTATAGATTGTAAGTCAGTGTGCAGGGTCACGTAATACACTTGTGTCTGTTTTGTCCTTACTCTCAAACTATGGATCAGCTCTTGACTGAATATTTGTCATACAGTAAGCCTTGTTTGAAATCCCATAGACAAGGGCCAGTGATGCTGAATCCTATTTTGATGCATTCATCCCTTGACGGTGAACCGTATTCACATAACCGGGTGCATTAGGTGTGGACAGATCTGCACCTAACTCACCAGTGCTGCCCCTATCCTGCTCCCCCTCTTAAGTACTTTATGACACTTACGAGTGCTATAGGGCTACCTTACTTATCCGTGCAATGTCTGCACGGACATTGCCTCTCCCTGCCTTCCTCCCGCCCTCCCAGGCTAATCTAAACCCCCCCCCTCCCACTTTCTACCTAATCCCTCCCTGAGGCGACATTACGCCACCTCTCTTTACTTAAAATACTCTGTGCAGTCTTTAAAGACCGCACAGAGGCAATCTACACGCCTAACTGGTACTAAGGATACGCACCTAAGAAGCGTCTGTTTTTTAGGTGTGAATATGAGCCAGTTTTCTCATTTTATATTCCTCTAGTTCCTTTTAATAATTTTGTTATACATACATAGCTGTGTAGCTTGTTTCAATTAACATTATCATTTAACATTATTATTGAACTAATAGCTACCCTCTCATTAATTAAAGCTTTCTGCCTAGATTGCTCTTTAATTACAGTTTTCCTACCAGGATTCAGCTGAATCATGCCTCTTTCTCTGCTAATCATGAATTTTCTAAGAGTGAGAGAACATTGGAACTGTCAAAATGTCATTACACTGAATTGATTACTTTTACATTTTTTCAAATGCATTCAATGTAGTTTGTGAGAGAAACATTGGTTGGCGGGCCATGGACACCACAAGTTTCCAAGTGTGGTTATAGTATGTGGGGGATAATGTGTGCTTATAGTATGCGAGGGGGGGTAATGTGTGGTTATAGTATGTGAGCACATACTCAAACGCAGGCAGGACGCAGGAGTTAGGTCACAAATAATGAAGGCACAGGGATCCAGCCTGCCAGAGAAACCTCCTCATCGCTTGTTTGTACCAGATAGACTGAGAAGAGCTGTGCTGATGGAAAAACCACATTCCCAAGTCCGCAGGTCATTTAGGTATTCAAAGAACCAAAGAATTGATTTCCAGAACTGTGTGGTGGCCTTCCCTTACTCAGGATGTAGGGGAATTTGTGAAATCTGGACATCTGGACTGGAAGAAAAGAACAAGACAATGCATCAGCCATTTTGTTTAAAGAACCTGGTCTGTAGGTGATAACAAAGTTAAACCGGGTGAAGAATAGTACCCATCTAGCTTGCCTAGGGTTCAGGCGTTTGGCAGCCAAAAAATAAGGGATTCTTGTGGTCCGTAAAGACAGTGATGGTGTGGGTAGATCCTTCCAGCCAGTGTTGCCACTCCTCAAAGGCCAATTTGATGGCTAACAGTTCACGGTAGCCCACATCATAGTTCCGTTCTACTGAAAAAAACTTCTTGGAAAAGAAGGCACAGGGATGAAATTTGGAGTCACTCAGGTCCCTCTGGGAAAGGACCGCTCCCGCCCCCACATCAGACGTGTCCACCTCCACTACAAAGGGTAGACCCGGGTTTGGGTGATGAAGAACCAGAGCTGATATGAAAGCCGTTTTTAGATCCTAAAATTATTTTTCAGTTCTAGGAGTCCATTTTCCAGGATTGGCCCCTTTCTTTGTTAAGTCCGAGATTGGATCTATGATGGTAGAGAAATTCTTTATGAATTGTCTGTAATAATTTGAGAAACCCTGGAACCTCTGTACAGCTTTGAGATTCTTAGGTTGTACCCACTCCACGATGGCCTTGACCTTGTCTGGGTCCATAGAGAAGCCCTGCAGGGAAATGACATAGCCAAGGAAGGTGACCTTCTGGACCTCAAATTCACATTTCTCGAATTTAGCGAATAAGTGATTGTCCCGTAACTTCCTGAGTACCTGCCGGACATGTTCACGGTGGACCTCCAAGGATGGTGAGTAGATGAGAATATCGTCCAGATATACTACAATGAATTTTCCCAGAAAGTCACGGAGAACGTCATTAATGAGGTCCTGGTGTTACAGCAGGCCTAAGGGCTTTCTCACCGGGGGCCCGGAGTCTATGTCAACACCAGGTTTTCACTAGAGCCTCTGATGGTGAGGATAGTCTGGGCTGCTGGGCTGACAGGTCGTGCCCCCAGCAATAGTTCCCTTTGGGGTACTGCAGCGTGGTTAGTGCTATTTAGGAACCCAGGTGCACACAATAACCTTGCATACAAGAAACCGATAGTAACAACACAGATACTCTCAAGGACGATTAAGGTTTCTTTAATCAAAGAATAAGAACCCTCATATACAGTAATAAAAGCAATAAGCATACACTATACCCTCAATAACATGTACACCAAATAATAACCCACAACAGGATCTAGGAGAGATGTAGGCACTGGAGGATAGCAGGCTGTGCTCCTAATACTGTGGGGAAACTGCACACAGACAGTACTAGTCCCAGATGTAAAGGGGAACTACTAACAGGCAGATGGAGATGTCTAAATACACTGCAGGTGGTAAACAGTGAAGCTATGCTCTAAACACACTGGAGATGGCACACACACAGTGGAGCTATGCTCTATACACACTGGAGATGACTCACACTCAGTGGAATAATGCTCTAAACACGCTGGAGGTTATACACACATACAGCGGAATGCACACTCAGTAAACACACTGGCGGCTAATACACTCGAGCAAGATGACACAACTGTGAGGTAACACAGGAGACCTAAGACGGAACTCCGACACTGCTAGTTGACCAAAGCAAATAAACACAAGACTTACTACACCGCAAGATGATAACTGCAGGTAATAAGAATCATAACACTGCAAGATGGTAACCGCAGGTAACGCTCACAACACGTGGCAGATCTCACACACACACGCCCGACAGGACGAAGCAAGGAGATGGTATTCACTCGCAAACAATAAACAAGCAAACTACTCTCGCCGCGCACCTCACCGTGCAGGGGGTCGACAACAAGACAGAGGGTAAACGGGAAGCAAGGGGGTACACACCAGGAAAGCAGGGTATCAGGAAAATGCAAAAAGCAACAAAGCACTCAGACAGCCAGCTAGCACGATCAGGAACCAGACGCTATAACCGACACCTGTGGAAGTGAGCAGGGACTATTTAAGGAGGGATCCATCAATCACCAAACAACCTTGACACACCTCCACAGGTGATTACCTGACAGCTGGGGAAAAGGGAGCACATAGAAACTACAGCCTTCTAGATCCTGCCAGTGCAACTACTATGGAGCGTAACACATGGAAGACCGCTGGTGCATTACAAAGTCCAAAGGGCATGACTAAATATTCATAGTGTCCAGAGTGAGTGTTAAAGGCAGTCTTCCACTCGTCACTTTCACAAATACGCACCAAATTGTTTGCTCCCCGCAGGTCAATTTTAGTATAGATTTTGGCTTCCTTGAGTTGATCAAATAAATCGGCGATTAACGGGAGTAGGTACGAATTGCGTATAGTTATTTTATTAAGTCCCCGGTAATCGATGCAGGGCCGGAGGGAACCATCTTTTTTGGCAACAAAGAAAAACCTGGCCCCTACCGGGGACTTAGAGTGACAGATGAAGCCCTTCTTGAGATTTTCCTCAATATACGCTTCCATGGCTTGGGCTTCTGGTTTTGCAAAGAGAAGAGCCTACCCTTGGGTAACTTAGCATCAGGAAACAGTTCAATGGCACAATCGTAGGCTCTATATGGGGGCAAATAAATTTTTTAGAGAAGACATCCATAAATTCTGCATACTGTGGGGGCAGGCCCTCAAGAACTTGGGTAATACTTCTGATAGGAAGTTTCAGGCAAGATGACAAGCATGCTGAGCCCCAACGAATGATGTCTCCTTTTTCCCAATCGATAATGGGGTTGTGCTTCTGGAGCCAGGGGTGTCCAAGGATTTCCCTCACAGATGGACATGAGATGATCAGGAATTCCAGACTTTCCAAATGGCAAAGTCCCACTGAGATTTGGACTGGAGTGCTATGCATCTGGATGCGTCCACCTGTTAGGGGTTTCCCATCTAGACCACAAGCGGTCACAGGGATATGCAGAGGCTTGATGACGACCCCCAACTCCACTGCTAACAGTTCGTTCACAAAGTTTCCAGCTGACCTGCTGTCCACAAATGCCATAGTCTGGACTGGAGTCTTTGGGGTGCATAAGGTAACAGGGACAATAAGTGAGTTCTGGGAAGAGAACAATGAAAACCCCAGCCGGATCTCTTCCTCCTCCGCCAGGTTAGGCGTTTCCTGACGATGTAGCTTTCTTGGGGCACTGATTAGCCCTGTGAGCTTTGCAATAGAAACATAGTCCCAAGGTATGCCAGCAGGGCTTCTCTTGTTGGCTTATGCTATAGGACCCTAGCTGCATTGGCTCATCTTCCACAAGAACCTCTAGGAGTGGAGCAGCAGATTCGGAATTCAGACTGGAGCCCCGTTCCGCTGACCGCTACCTGAGGCGCCGATCTAGGTTGATGGTCAGCCGTATGAGGTTGTCCAAGGATTCAGCCACAGGGTATTGAACCAAAGCATCTTTGACAGAATCAGCCAGGCCTATGCGGAACTATGAACGGAGAGCAGGATCGTTCCATTTACAGTCAATGGCCCATCGGCAAAACTCAGCAGCATATTCCTCAGCAGACCAGTGTCCTTGACGTACGGCACGGAGCTTGACTTCTGCGGTGGCTGCTAGGCCAGGATCATCATAAAGCAGCTCCAACTATGTACACAGACTGGCGTGCAGGGTCATCAGGAGATAGGCCGAATGCCCAGGCTTGGGGATCTCCCTGAAGAAGCAAAATAATCAGTCCTACTCTTTGTTTATCATTTCCAGAAGCAGTAGGTCATAGTTGAAAATAAAGTTTGCAACTTTCTTTAAAGGTGAGAAACTGACGGCGATCCCCAGAGAATCGATCAGGCAACTTGATCTTGACATCAGCAACTGGATCAGCAGGAGTGAAGGAAGAAACAGCATGTTGAGGGGTACTGAGCGCAGCAATGGTTTGGTCTTGATGATTCACTTTAGCTGTGAGATCTTGGATGACTTGCCCAAGGTTGAGCACATGAGTAATCAGTGCTCGAAATGGCATCTGTGGTAGCTGGATCCATAAGGCCTTTGTACTGGTCGGCTATAATGTTATAGAAAGCGCACCGAGGTCAGAGTCCAGAGGACCTGCAATTACACACACTACACACTAGAAATGGACACAGTGGAGATGGAAGCAAGAGAGCTGCACAAGGTGAGACGGAGAACACCAGGGAGCTAGCACTAGGACCCAGAGCACGGGTCAACACGCTGCAAGGAAACCACACAGCACTGCACACGGAGAGGAGACAAACACAATGGCTACTATAGACTATGTGAGGGAAAAAGCAGCCAATCTAAACCACACTGTGAGGATGATAAACACAGCAGAATGCACACTGCAGAGATGGTACATACAGCGGAATACACACTGCAGAGATGGTACACACTGCGGAATACACACTGCAAGATGGTAAGTACAGTGACACAACAGAACTCTGAGTAGATGGAAAACTCAGAGCAGGTACAGAAAGTGAGAGGTGGATTCTTCCTGCAGAGTGTAACAAAATGACAGAGGAGCTCATTCACCTCTTCCATACAGACTGCCAGACCTCTGTGTATAAGGAAAATACACAGATATCTGACTATGGCCCTGTCACGTTAACTGTCTTTATACATAGAAAAGCAAAAAATGGGTTCAAATAAATATGGAAAAGGAAAGAAGAAACAACATTTGTGCATTGCATATGAATATTTTCTATAAAAATACCTTTATTTTGTATATCAGTTTTAGTAGAATAGCATAAGATTGAATTTCGTTTTATATATTTCCTCACTGCTCCATCTTAAACCTCAAGTCAAAATTCCGTATACAAATAAGAATAAACTTTTATAGTGCAAAAGCATTTAATGTTTTCCTTACTTTTAGAAAACCATTACAGATATACAGAAAAAAATCATGAAATATGCTAGGACGAAGACAAAGTCTTTGAAATAGCTTTCATTTTAATACGTCATACCATGTGAATACCTGTTTTCATATTCAGTAAGCCTAAAACTACAATTCCTGTGGGAGATCTGTGAATATGAGACTGATGCCACACAGCATCTTATAAACATATTTGCATAGATCTACAGATGTCTGTTAAGAAACACAATGGAAGTTTCAATCCACAAAAGATATTATCATTTAACAGTAAATGTTAATATGAATTTTTTACAATTAAATTTTCATCTATTCATATGACTTGTACATACTAATCAAAGGGTAGACAATTTTGTAGCCTTTTCATTTACCCTCACTTTAGCAGAGCATTAGAAGCATTAATGCCTAATAAAGGAGCATAATTTGCATAACTGAAGACCATTTCTAAGCAACCTCATTGTATGCCATCAAATGTCATCAACAATACAAATGAGAGATGCAAGTATGAATTAATGTAAGTCAAAACAGAGGGAGCACTTGTAATACTGTATGTACGTATATTATAAAACCAGAATGGAAGCTGCTCAATCAATTTATTAAGTAAATGTTAAACAGGTGCATGAAAGGCAGGGGGTTAACCTGCTAGCCACAGAAACAAAGAGAAAAATTGCCCCAGCACACTGCCATAAACCAGTAACAAACTATACTGTTCTATCTGTAAAATAAAACACAGAAATGTTTGTTACGCATATTTGTACAAATATGAGATAAGCCACCAGCCACCGTCAAGGCCTTTCTGTATATGGTGGTCCTAACTCTAACAATGAGAGTCCCAGTATTGGGTCCCATATATATGTTTATAAATTGAGAGCCAACTTACCTAGAAGACACCCCTTAAGGTCTCCAAAATGGCTGCTGTGGATCAGCTCCCCCTGTCAGCAACTGATCCCAGACATGCCCACAAACAGAATAAAACCAGAATGGAAGCTGCTCAATCAATTTATTAAGTAAATGTTAAACAGGTGCATGAAAGGCAGGGGGGTAACCTGCTAGCCACAGAAACAAAGAGAAAAATTGCCCCAGCACACTGCCATAAACCAGTAACAAACTATACTGTTCTATCTGTAAAATAAAACACAGAAATGTTCGTTACGCATATTTGTACAAATA
>WWET01001311.1:94238-109569 GCA_011038615.1 Limnodynastes dumerilii | reverse complement strand
GCCAGCCTGAAACAGCGTCCTCAGCACTTCTGGGTCCTGGCAGAGGTTGTACCTCACCGCCAGCCTGCAAGCCAATCTCTCCCCAAAGACCCCTCTCTGGCTTTTTACCTGGGACACACCTTCGGGCACTGAAGACAGCCCCTCATAGTTCTAGCAGAGGTGATTGGAGAATCAATAGCTAAGTGACAATTGTCCATCAATGTCTATTACATTATCCAGCCCCTATACTCTGTCCAGAGTTGAGGACCCCCTGTGGTTTTGGCTCCATGAAGTCTTACTCAGGGCTAGGGAAAGTCTTTGAGGTAGATAACCCTTGCCCTCATGTAGATGTGTGATAAGGAGCAGTCACTCCCAGACTTAACCCCTTCCAAGCTTTTGTGATGTCACACACCTCCAGTTTCCTGTGGAGGGAGGAGGGGGAGAGTGACCCCCCCTGGTGTCTTCCTGTCCTCTGTAGTCAGGGATGACCCTATATTGGGTTCCTGCCCCCCACCACATATCACTCCTCTGCCCTGCCTGGCATTACACACACATCACGTAATAACATCTTATACTACTGCTACATACATAACACACTTCTATAGCTACAGAAACTTCATATGATAAATGCAAAATATAACACACACAGTCTACATATTGCAGAGGTTACTAATACAAGTGTCCCAATAGCTGTTCTTCATAATAAGTCCAGGGTTGATGACCAGGGCTGGGAAAGTAATCCATGCAGGGACATGCCCATTTCGTCACACATCATTACACCATTATACAGTTACATCATTACACCATTACACTGTTACATCATTACACTGTTACACCATTACACTGTTACACTGTTACACCGTTACACCATTACATCATTACACCGTTACACCATTACACCATTACACTGTTACATCATTACACCGTTACACCGTTACATCATTACATCACTACACCATTACATCATTACACCGTTACACCCTTACACCGTTACATCATTACACCATTACACTGTTACATCATTACACCGTTACACCATTACTTCATTACACCACTACACTGTTACATTATTACACCGTTACACCATTACACCGTTACATCATTACACCATTACACTTACATCATTACACCGTTACACCATTACACTGTTACATCATTACACCATTACACCATTACACTGGGGCTGAACCAGAGTTTTAGCACAGCGCAGATCCACCATAAAAATTTGTACATATAGACATTTTCTTTTTCTTAATTTAACAGATTAAGATGTGTAGAGCAGTGTTATAAACTATAAAAACAAGAACATTTATTGAATGAAAATTTTCTCCATCTTACACTTACATGAGACCTGAGAGGAAGCGAATTATATATGGGTTGTGCTGACAGCTGCACTGAACCAGCCACTTTCTCATTCAAATGTAGTTAAACACCGCATTCTGAGTTTCTGATAGAAATCCATCCCCCATTAATATTTGAAAAAAAATAAAAAAAAATCATCATCTATTTATTTATTTATTTATTAATTAATTAACAGGTTTTTATATAGCGCCCACAGACTAAGTAACCCACTGAGAAAAAAATCCCATATACTATATGTATACTATAAGTATAACATATACTAAGTTCACTGCCTAATGACCTAATCCTAAAAAAAAATCACACATTACACACATGAAGGAAGTTCCAGACTCCCGCATGCACGCATTGATACTATCATGTAGCAGGAAGTGCACACCCCCTGCACTCCCCACTCTCGGTAGTAAATCCTTACGGCCGCAGACCAAGTCGTAACAAGGCTTACCCACCCCCGACCCCTAATTTAAATGTCTATCTCCACCTCTTTGGCTGGCATACAACATGAGTAAATTAGGAGTCAGTCCCTTTTGCGTAACATGTGTGTGCGCATGCGCACATGTTACCTAACATAGGACTTAAGCACGCTGAGTGTATAAATCCTCTGTCGTTACTAATTCAGGATTTGGGCCATGATTCCTAACACACGTCTATAGCTACAGAAACACCATATAATATATGCAAAAGTATAATACACAGTTTACATATACGAGTGTTAGAATGGCTGTTCCTCATAATAGGTTCATGATTGGTGACTATGGCTAAAGAAAGTAATACGTCCAGGGACACGCCCATCTCATCATACTATACTTTACTCCCATTATTCTATACTATATATCATGGGTCTGGAATTGGCATCTATTATAAGGGGATATATTATGTGTCTGAGATTAGCACATAGTATGATATAAGGGAATATATTATGGGTCTGGGAGTTGCACATACTGTAATATAATGGGATATATTATGGGTCTGGGTATGGCACATACTATAATATAAATAGGATATATTAGGGGTCTGGGAATGGAATACTATATACTGTATATAGTGTGCCTTCACTAGCCTATAGTATGTGCCATTACTAGACCCCTAATCTATCGCCACATGTACTTAATGTAGTGGGTCATGTCCAGAACCTTAATACACTTCACATGTATTACATGCATTGGAACCCCCACCCCCATTGGAAGCCACTTTGTGTCCATCTTTCTGTGCTCGCTCCAATTTTGCACATGCACAAAATAGGTGTAAGCTCCCCTAAGCTGCAGTGCCTCTGGATTTCTTCCTCCTTTCTAATTCCATTCTGGACCTTATAATAAGAATTTTAGAGGATGTATCAGAAATTATAAGTTCATGATTGTGGTAATTTTACACCACTGAAATCCTGGAAAACAGACTTACATTTATGCATGAAACACAAGATGAGTGAGTGCACTACTAAGTGTCATAATATTTGGTTTACTGAGGGTAGTACACTATGGTGGTGACCACTGTTTTTGTTTATGGGGTTGATAAGACGGAGTTAAATTCAGATGAACAATCAGTGACATGCTTTTATACAAGACACCTAAAGGATGAGCACACTACATAAATAAAGAAGGAGGCTGGTGATTGCCAATATTACACTATGGTGGAAATCTTATATTTTTTTCTTTCATGAACGGAAAGGAATAAAGAATGAAAAGAAATGCAAAAGTGAAAGAGGATAAGAGTGACCGAGAAGACCTGAAAAGATAAAGAGGAAAATGATACCAGTAAATAAGGAAACATCACAAGGACATGCCAAAGAGAGTAAAGAGGGGGAGAAAGTCTACCCTACAAAGGACATTCACAAAATAAATTGGACATTGGGACATATGAGAGTGTTTCCTGCAACTTTAGGTATAATCAATCTCTAAATTCATGACTGACCTGGTGGGCTAAGTTTGGTTCATTTGAAGATTAGGGTTTTTTTGTGTATAAGCCCCCATCTTATTGGAGGTTGGCTGCTTGGAAATGGAGCGCTTATAGTGGTCACCGTGTGATACTGTTACTCAACAAAACCGCCAGAAAAACTGCCTAAAAATATAATATTTAAAAAGGCCACCCCAAAAATCAGAACACAAGGGGGGGGTCAGGGAGCTGGAACACAGCAGCAAACACCAATCAGCAGGAGGGCAGGAGAAATGCAGGTATAGAGAAAACTGGTGAACAAGTGAATAACAAGGAAAGAGCTCTCAGGAATCAAACTGACTAGAACTGGCAGACCACATAATTGAGACAGCACAACAGGCAGGGTAGCAGACGTTAGCTATAGCCAGCAACCCTTGCTTCAGGAAGCCAGCTATTTAAAGGCAGGGTTGCAGACTCTCCCGGAATATCTGGGAGACTCCCGAAATTTGTGCAGTTCTCCCGGTATCCCGGGAGAGCCAGCAAAGCTCCCGTAAGCCCCGACCAGCTATCAATTACAACTGTAACCTCTAGATTCATCAAGCCCTGTCTATCTCATGTAACAATAGAGATTACATGAATGATTGACAGGGATGGGGCTTAATTACGTGATTTGCATAAATCGCGTCATTAAGCACGGCCCACTTGCAGCAATCTATGGCTTCCCTCCGGGTTCTCCCGGAGGGAATCTTTAAAAAGTTGGCAACCCTGTTTAAAGGCCCACCCTCCAATCAGCTCCTGCTGTCAGACATACCTCCAGGCTGATTGAGGTGTGCACTGATTACAGGCCCAGCTGGAGGCAACTAGAGAAAGAGAACAGGAAAGTAAACTATTACACGCTGCCATGACTAACTTTACAGCATGTAACATAAACAATAAAAATATTCCTGTTGTATTGTAGAACAACAGGAAAAAATCAACAGTGATTGCTAATATTACACTCGATGAGGCATAGCAATCGATCCACGGAGCACCGAAAGCTCCGTGCTCCAACGTGGTAAGCTAAAATAGTTCCCCACTCTTTTCCCTAATTATAACCCTAACCCTCCCCTCTCACTACCCTAACCCTAACACTCCTTTCCTGGCAGCCTGACCCTAATCCTCCCTTACTTGCAGCCTGACCCTAACCCACCATCTCCCGCAGCCTGACCCTAACCCTCCCTCCCCTGCAGCCTGACCCTAACTCTCCATCTCCCGCAGCCTGACCCTAACCCTCCCTACCCCGCACAGATAGTTTACTCACCTGTCCCTGGTCCGGCGATAGCAGCGGCGAAGGTGTGGCGGAGGGATATCAGTAATTTCGAATAAGAGTTTATTCATAAAAAAAAGTCTAAATTGGTAAGTATTCGAAAAAGGGACATCCGAAAAGGAACTTTCAGATGTCCCTTTTTTCAAAAATCAGATTTTCTGGCCAGAGATTGTATCTGGTACATAAGTCAGCTCTAAGTTTGTATTGTGCTGTCAGCTGACACTGTTGGTTCCATGCAGAATCCATTCTCCACATGCAGGTCAGACTCACTCTGCATACCAGATATGGATGGATGGTGGGCATAGAAACACGGAGCCCTTACATACCATCCTGCATTACATATATGACTTATTACATTTTGTACAAATATATTGGTAAATCTTATATATAGATCTACAGTAAATCTTTGGAGTAAGCTTTATTTCTTTATAATCACAAGACAAAGCTAAAATCAAATGTTGACAATTAATAACAATATTCACAGTCTTTAAAAAACCAAACAGCGTGGTCAAAAAATGTTCTCAAAAGTATGAGTTCATAATGTGTGTACACTATTCATGTCCCAATTAGCAAAACAAGCCATAGTGGGTCCGAGAAATAGTTGGTAATAGATTTTTATTTTGTAGCAAGTCTGTGGTCTGAATCGCTACGCGCAGAAGGAAATTGAAAACCAACCTGGTTTTTATTATTTTACGAAATGTAAAAGCTGCAAGGAATCATGGCACAAAACCAGTATTCTCTGTCATATCCAATACCACCGGATTGAAGTTTAACATCAAGGAAAAGATCAGTTGTGAGACCAAAGGGGTTATTTGTCTTCTTAAATGCCCCTGCGGTCTCCAGTATGTGGGGCGAACTCTTAGGAATTTGAAGGAAAGAATCAAAGAAATCTGATTTTATACCCCAGAAGCCCTGCTGCAGTGCGACTTTTTTTACTAAAATGATAGTGTCGGATGACACTGATACTCAGCAATTTGTCATTATTTTTCGCTTGGCTTTACCATATTTTTAGATAACTAATAAAAGGTATATTTTACTATATTTTCCCTATGTCCCATGGTGTGCAACCTAAAGTAGTTTCTGTCTCATTTTCAGTGTTGAGAACCTCTCTCTCTTTTTTCTCCTTCACTGAAAAAGAATCTCTCTCTATTGTTTGAAAGGCAAAATGTTTGTTAGAGATATTGATAGATAGATACAGCTCTATTTACTAAAGTTTTAAAAAGTTCATTTTTGGAGTTATGAAGTTATAACTCCAAAAATGAACTTTTTGCTATTTACAGCAGCTGCACCGCCATGGAAATCACCAGTTTCCATGGCCATGCGGCAAAACTTCACCTGTCCTCGCCAGCCCGTTGTTTTCAATGGGGCTGGCTATTTACTAACCCTCAGAGCGGAGTTTTATCCTCTGCTCTGAGAGTTAAAATAACGCCATTTCAGACTGGCGTTCAGACTTCTCTTCCAGTAATCTCCCCATAAAACCCCCTTTTTCTCCTCCTAATAGCTGTTATTAGGGGGAGAAAAAGGGGTATATGTATGAGTAGACCTCTGGAATATACGAAAATACCGTTGTCATTAAAAAATATTAAATACTTACCGGACCGAAGACGCGTCTGCCCGCAGGTGCTGGTCCCGACATGGAGAGCCTGCACATGCACAGTGCTTCTCATGCTGGGACTTCATTTTTTTACAAAGTCCCAGCAGAGAGCCACTGCGCATTTGCAGACTTTCCAGACACAGGAAGAAAGCCCGCGATGACAGAAGAAAGGTCGGATGTCATCGCGGGACAGACAGCGGAGGGTGAGTATTAGTAAATAGCCTGAACGTAGCTCAGAAGTTCAAAGAGAGCGAATTCGAACTTGCCTGAGCTATGTTCAGGCATTCTTAGTAAATAGAGCCGATAGATAGATAGATAGATAGATAGATAGATAGATAGATAGATAGATAGATAGATAGATAGATAGATAGATAGATAGATAGATAGATAGACAGTCTATAAATCTAGACTATGTAAGTAAGTACACACCCATACAATTATACATCATAGGCAATGAATCTTACAATCTCTCTAACGACTACAAATCCTGATGGTAAAGTCGATTTAAGTGTACACACTAAACCAATTTATCAGCCGATGTAGATCCAAATCTGCTTAAAAAAAATGTTCTAAAAATAAAGCCTCCACACATACTGTACTGATACTTTGGATATATTGACATATAATTTAAATAATATATAAAATACAGGGAAAAATAAAGATAAGGAAAGTGACGCCACTGGAAACATAAAATGCATTCTTATTAATAGAGTTTTGTGTACAGCTGTCACATCATTGTAGACTGACACTTCATATTCATCTTATGCAATATACTTCAAGATCAGCATCCTATATGATTAAGTCACTTAATAATAAGCATGTAGGGGGCAGTTAAAACAAATTATAAAAGTAAATATGAACACCTATGATTTTTATATCATATATAAAACCAAATCTTGCAATGCATTTTTTTTATCACTAAAAATCATGATCATGGGAGTGTGCACACTCTTGAGACATCATTAAAAATAGTTTGGGATCGTATGATAATGCTGATAATGGCATAGATGTTTACCCAGCTTAAAAACACAGCTTTTTATGAAATAAAGGAACAGCTCCTGCTTCCACAATGTAACATAGAGATGATGGCAGGGACACCAAATACTGTAGTGCTCTCTACTTGCTCAGTGATATTTTAGATTAGGAGTTAATTTTATATCATGAAAAACTATTCTCATTCTTATGTGCATTTTTCTAGCATGAACTCACACAGTGAATTAGCAAGGGTAATATTGTTAAAATGTTACAGATGAAGCACCACTAAAGTACACTTGTCATCTGAATGTTCAAAAAACATTTAATCTTAATGAATATGAATATATCAGAAGAAGGGTTATATTGCATTCTGCTAAAAGTTGCTCTGAATCTAAATGATGAATTATTATTGTAAGGACATATCTGTTAATTTTATAAAATGTGAACAGATCGTTCATACTGTAGGTATGTA
Source organism: Limnodynastes dumerilii (assembly GCA_011038615.1). Taxonomy (NCBI): domain Eukaryota; kingdom Metazoa; phylum Chordata; class Amphibia; order Anura; family Limnodynastidae; genus Limnodynastes; species Limnodynastes dumerilii. The sequence continues at coordinate 102,015 of WWET01001311.1, read as the reverse complement.
AAATATCATATATAAAACATAATATACAACCATCCTTCACAATAAAAGGAGAAAGAAAGAAAGAAAGAAAGAAAGAAAATTATCCAGCAATAGCAAATAGCATCCAGATTTTACCTGATCTAGCACATTTTAAAAAGTTATAGCTTAAATTGTATTGGTTGCTTTGGATATCAACCACATTTCCCCCATTTTTAGACTACCTCTTAATATTTTGAAAATAACACAACACGAGGTATGTCTATTAAATTACGAGACTGATTAAATAACTTACTTTTATTTATTGGTATTACAAATGTAATGCTTGTCCCCTTCAATATACTCCTCATTTGCACTAATACATCGCTGTAGTCTTGTTTTCCACTGGTCGAAGGCATGGAGCAAATCAATTTCTGTCAGTTGTTTCAACATATCTGCGTTTTCCTCAACTGACTCAAAATGTGTCCCTTTAAGAACTAATTTAACTTTTGGGAAAAGATAAAAGTCACAAAGTGCAAAATCGGGCGAATATGGAGGATGTTCAAGTGTAGTAATGTGATTGTTGGTCAGAAAGTGCTGTGTAAGCAGGCGCATTGTCCTGATGAAGAATGAAACCATTTTTCCACAGTTGCGGACGTTTCTTTCTGACTCTTTCTCTCAGCTTTTTCAAAACTTCCTTATAATAATGCTGGTTAACTGTTGTGCCTTCCGGAACCCATTCTTCCACATGTTCAAGGTCACTACGTATGCAGTTATAACCGGTTCTGACTGCTTTGTTTACTAGGTGGAATCACAGTCTCATTATTTTATAGACATACCTTGTATGATTGGGTTGTGACCAGATAGGTTTTTTTTTTATTCAGTCTTTTAAACTACACACAGATAAATAAAAATAATTTGCAAAGGGAAAACAAAATCTACAAGAAAATTTTCTGTTAAACTTTCCTGACTTAGAGATGAGCAGATTGTAGTTTGATGATGCACGTGTGAATGTAGCAGTGATTAAAAGTAGTTTAAATGTGGTAGTATATACCACATTTCTAAGTAATTATCTTGGCAAGGCTTATAATAAACACTAATGTTCAAGCAATGGTTATTTAATTGTAAAAATTATTATTTTAATCGGGGTGTATTTTTATGAGATAAATTGAAGGGAATAAAATGAAAAATAAACAAATAGAGTAAATTACAAGGAATAGTTGTTTTGCAATTTATGGAATACTTTTAACTATACTAAGGGTGCCATGACCAAATGATAACTAGATGATCACTAGAAGAGGCTAGAAGAGGCTTGATCCCATACTCAACTCTTACCTTCTAGACAGATGGGAGCTTGACACTGTTAAATCAATAGACAGAAGATCTTTAGTGATGCCTGATTGATGAAAATGCACTCAACATTTCGTCTGATTGACACCAAACTCAATGGGGATGTCAGAGCCACACTTTCGCATTTAATGCAACATGGACATGAGTATTGTTCTTAATCTTAGGTTTAAGGTTAGGGTTAGGCTGTACTTAGACTTTTAACTGTCAGCAACAGATATATAATAATGCAATAGTCCTTAGTGTTGTCAAGAAAACAACCCTATCAAGTTTTGTTAAGATTCATACATTATCAGCTTATTGTTGTAGTGTGTGACTGTCGATAAAATTACTATAGATACTGTATATTACAGATGATTCCATATATTTTACTAGCCTCACTATTATTTAAATAACATCCAAACCATAATTTTAAAGGAAGACTAAACAAAACAATAAACAATAAAATATAATACAATTTTTATAGTCCCGGCTGATACACGGGGCTGAAACAAAAGACATATATATATAGGCAAGCATTCATTATTTACACAGTACAAGTGACCAAAGAATGGCTGGATGGGTGCTATCTCTCTGCCCCATGATGAAGGCTATACACTGAAACAGCTGTCAGGACCAATGAGCTACCACACGTCGGATGCTGAGTATATTATCACAATTGTCTCTCTAAAGACTGTGCTTTGTGATTTCTTCATTGATTGATTTAGGCTATGCTGATGACCTAAGTTCTGGAGTGCACCTCTACTATGGAGCATATATTTTCATGTGATTTATTTTTATATCCCTGGCTGTATATTCAATCTGTTTTTAAATGTTGTGATTCTATTCCATTCAATGTTGCTATCTTATTGAGCAAGATGTGAACGTTGCACACGTCACCCACATAAAAAAATAAATACCCCTCCTTTACCCTAGAAACTAGAGATCACTAGTTCAGATCATGTGAAATCCAACAGATCTGATTTTCGGGGTTCAGAGTCAAACCGAGACAGGGCTTGGTTCTTCCCGCCAAATTCAGATTTGAAATCAAGGCAAAATGCCCTGACAGATTTGTATTCTGCATAAAAAGATCTCTCTTGGTAGCCCTTTTGTGATTAAAGAAATCAGGAGCACTATTCGTGCATGTTTTGGAAGCTTTACATTTGTCTGAAGTTGTGCTTTCTGTGATGCATGCCAAATTACAGACTGAGCTAGTGATACACCTATCCACTTTTGTGGGGTAGCATCAATCAGATGGAGTTGCATCAATCAGGGCCACCATCTGGGGGGGACAGCCGGGCCTAGTGTCCTGGGCCCGGACAGAGAGGGGGCCCGGGATAGCCCCAGGCATCCTCTCTGTCCTGCCCAGGACACCATGTACCCAGGAAGTACCGCTAGTAATTTGCAGCCCTGCCAGTAATTTGTGGCAACACATAAGCAATGCAGGGAGCGCAGGGTCTGTCTCACTCCCTGCACCTTCCAAAGTAATCATTTCTGCAGGGAGAGAGCACGAGACCTTGCTCTCCCTGCATCACTGTACTCACACACTGTCTGTGACGTCAGTCTAGGGCATGGTTGCCGACTTTTGGCAGCTTCTCTCCGGGAGATCCCGGAGAGAAGCTAGTGACGCATGCGGGGGGCAGGGCTTAATGACACAGGTTATGCAAATCGCGTCATTAGGCTCCGCCGCCTGGCTCATACTGACCCGATTTTTACTTCAATTCCCTTCCTGTGCCTAGCAACACTAGTATACTAGTGTTGCTAGGCAGGGGGGCAGGACTTGAGGCTGTGGTTTCAGTGAAAGCACAGGCCTCAAGTCACTTGCTGGAGATTTGCTGGCTCTCCCGGGATACCGGGAGTACTGCCCGAATTTCGTGAGTCTCCCGGACATTCCGGGAGAGTCGGCAACCCTGGTCTAGGGGCGCCACCTGCAGGCTGACTGGGAGATCTGACAGGAAGATGTCACGTACATCTCCCAGGGAGCCTGTGCCTAGAGGAGCAGACGGAAGAAAATGCATAGAGAAAAGTAAGTGAAGAGAAGGGTTGGGTGTGTGTGTGTGTTGTGATTTTTCTAAGTATATCATTTTATGTTAAAGTAGAGGAGAGAAGAGTGTGTGTGTGTGTGTGTGTAAATCTAATGTTTTTATACACACACACACACACACACACACACTTCTCTTTTAACATAAAAAAGTAATATATACAAAAATGTATATATTATCTCTCTATGTATAGAATTGTGTGTTTATATGTATGTTTTTATATATATATATATATATATATATATATATATAGAGATATATATATATATATATATATGTATATCTATCTATCTATCTATCTATCTATCTATCTATCTATCTATCTAATTGTATAGAACAGAGAGGTCCGCAAAACAGCCAATAATTGCAGTGAAGCATATCAGTTCCAACGTTTCAGATCTCTGTTTTATGGAAAGTTCATTAAAGATCTAAAACGTTGGAACTGATATGTTTCACTTGAATTATTCACAGTTGTGCGGACCTCTCTGTTCTCGATATGAAACGTTGGACCTTAACTGGCTCTCTGTGGTCCAGCATCAGCACAGGTTGTACACCTTTAAAGCTGTGTAATGGTGTGCGGATCTGTAAGACCATTTGTGTATATATATGTATTTCTATATATATATATTTATATGTATTAATATATATACTTTTTGGGATGTGTGTGTGTATATATATATATATATATATATACATAAATATATAATGCTGATACTAATATATTCTCTGTATTGGGTTTCTGTTACTAGGATGTTCTCTACTGGGTTTCTGTTACTAGGATGCTCTCTGTATTGGCTTTCTGTTACTAGGATGTTCTCTGTATTGGGTTTCTGTTACTAGGATGTTCTGTATTGGGTTTCTGTTACTAGGATGCTCTCTGTATTGGGTTTCTGTTACTAGGATGTTCTCTACTGGGTTTCTGTTACTAGGATGCTCTCTGTATTGGCTTTTCTCTGTATTGGGTTTCTGTTACTAGGATGTTCTCTACTGGGTTTCTGTTATTAGGATGCTCTCTGTATTGGCTTTCTGTTAATAGGATGCTCTCTGTACTGGGTTTCTCTTACTAGGATGCTCTCTGTACTGGGTTTCTGTGTAGTACAGAAAGCATCCATGTGACCAGCACCCAATACAGAGACCCCCTAATGTCCAATCCACAATCCAGAACACATCAGTTCAGGAAATTAATTGAGTGTAGATTCTAATGCGTTCCATATATAAAACTTGGAGATGCCAGGGATTGAACCCTATCAAACAGAATGTGTATTATTATTATTATGATTGTGGACATAAAATCAACATTCCAAAAATAATGAATAGCGCTGCTCCCCAAAACGCAAATCAAAGAACTACTCAGTATCACACAGGACCATCTAACACGTAGGTGCACGAATGTCCCAAAATATTTTATTATCAGTTACATAACAACAACAATTAAAAAGGGTGATTACAGAATAAATGATTATACAGTCATACTAAACAATCAGAGTGTCCCTCACAGTGGATCGTCACTCCACGGAGCGCCCTCCTTTCCCTTATGGCTGCACGATGGAACAGTCCTCTGAAGCTTTCACCAACGCTGGATCTACACCTCCATCTTGTCAGCCAGGAGACCTCATAGTGGGATGCATCTTGTAGCTGCACAGACCATGGAAGTGACGCTGACGCGTTTCGCTGTGTGCTTTTTCCAAGTCGTGCATGCAAAAAACCTGGGATGCACCTACTTATAAGTAATATATTCCTGAATTTAGGGTACAAGACTTGAAAAAATTGTAAATATCAAAAGCTGTATCATCTACAGGTAAGTCAGCACACCATATAGATATGCAAGAGGTGTTCCCCGTATATCAGAAGTTCCCCGACAGCCGTTTCGGCTTGTAGCCTTTGTCAAGGGGCTAGTGGCAATACACAAGTGCAGTCAGGCTTCATGAACATCATATCAAATCTTCATGTTTGTGACATTCTGATATACGGGGAACAGCTCTTGCTGAGCATAGCATTGATGAATTCTGGCACTCACTGCCTATCATGAACTATAGACTTTTTTTTGAATATTCACAATGCTTCTTTTTTAGATGTTTCCCCTCAATATTTGCCCAGTATTACATGGCTACCTATAGCGACTGTGGCTTCTTTTATATTGCAAATCTTTTCATTATGGTGTTTTTTCTATTAAAATATATTTTTGGAATATCTATATGGTGTGCTGACTTACCTGTAGATGATACAGCTTTTGATATTTACAATTTTTTCAAGTCTTGCACCCTAAATTCAGGAATATATTATTTATAAGTAGGTGCATCCCAGGTTTTTTGCATGTAAAAAATTTTTTAAAAAAAAATTATTTATATATATATGTCAGTCCCGGGCCCCACAATTTCTGATGGCGGCCCTGGCATCAATAGCCCATATTAGGGCTCTCTTTTTTTATTTAAATAACATAGGTGCACGGCACAGTCCACACTGCACATTTTTTTTTTAAAAGCCATTACACACTATGGACCTGATTCACACTTAAGGAGCTTCTGTTTCTTAAGTGTGGAATCTCCCGAAATGACCTACTACGCATGCTTAGCATGCTTAGTAGGTCATTTACGCAATCTATGTACGTTAGGTACGTAGATTGACTCCATGTGGTCTTTAAAGACCGCACAGAGTATTATAGAAAGAAGGAGGCCTGCTAATGTTACCCCGGGGAGGATTTAGTTAGAAGTGGGAAGGAGAAGGGATTTAGATTATCTGGGGATGGTGGTGGGGAAGCGGTGAGAGCCATTCTCCGTGCATAGTTTCACTACGCATGGTAAAATAAGGTAGCCTTATAGCACTCTTAAGTGCCATAAGATACTTAAAAACAGGGGGCGGGTTAGGGGCAGGACGAGGGAGTTACGTGCGGTTCTGTTTGCACCTAACTCACTCTTAAGTGTGAATATGGTCCTATGTTATCTATCAGTAGCAATTCTGTATAGTGTAGAGTTGTACACACTAATTTATCCTTGTCATCACTAATAGAGTTATAGTATTACACACTATGGATTGGATCCAGACCCCCGCATGCTTTCCGTACGTGCAGGGATCTGTTCGTCTGAGAGAGAGAGAGGGGAGTGCATGCGCCCTATCACTCCCCTCTCTTGTGCAGGATTTATGGCAGATTACGCTGCTATAAGCTTGCCTTAAATCAATCGTGCGGATCAGCCAGCCTTAAATTAATCATGCGGATCAGCGGACCATACTGTACACTTAGCATGCATTCCCCCGCCCACTTTAGTGGGCGGAGGGGAAGCACAGCTCATTTGCACGCGAATGGGCTTGTACGGAACAGAGTTCCATACTAAGCTTGATACGCTAGAGTTACTATCTTAACCTAGCAACCTTATGCTGTACAGGGTACAGATATACACAAATTAACAACTCCATTTTTCCTGCATTGTTTTAAAGCTGTTTTTTTTCTTGTTGCCACTTATAGTATAGCAGTAATACACACTCTATTACCTATCAGTAACAATCTTATTTTGTATAGTGTACAGCTGTACACACATTAACAACAACATTTTTCCTGCACTGTAAATAGCAGAACCTGTGACGAATACTGATACTTGCTGCCTTAGACACACACATACACACAAACACACACACGCACACTACTATATCATTCTGTAGCAAGCAATCTTCATAATGTCCCCCTGGTTTATTTATTTATTGATTTATTTCAGAAAATTCTTAAGGGACCATTTTATAAAACAAGTGCATCCCAGTCCTAGTGCTGGAACTGGCAGGTGCATCCAAGTACCCGCCAGTTCCAGTACTCGTGCTTGGATGCACCTATTTTGTAGAATGGTCCCTAATACTTCTTCAACCTGTACTACTAAAAATAAGAGACAAAACTCCCAAAGCCAAAAAATTATTATTCCACCTTGAGAAGAGGATCCGTTCCCTCTCCTCATCTGTGAAAATGACAGCTGGAACAGCTGTCATTTTCACTGAAGAGGAGAAGGGGTAAAACTTCCTCTCTTCTGTACAGTCTGCCCCAGAGTCTCTGACAATGTCAGTTACAATAAAGAAAAAAGAAAGTAAAACGGTAAAGAAAAGAATAAAACCCTGCTTACCTGACTCTGACCTCCGGTCTGTGTGAGAGCAGCTGTGGCACGGCATGCGACCGCTCAGTGTTCAGTGTCCGGCTGGACACTGAGGGGTCACATGTCATGCCGCAGCTTCTCTCAAGTAAGCAGGGTTTTTTTAAAACTTGCTTGCACACAAGTTTTTCAAACAATAGGAAAGCCCTGCTGATCTCTCTCCTCCTCTGGCAGAGGCTGAGCTGTGCTTTGTTGGGACGCATTAAGGATGGGTCTGTTTGACACAAGGGGCCTGATCCTGAAGTACGCCCGCTGTCGCTCCTGTGCGAGCGTATGGCCCCTTCCTTACGCTGGCTGAAGTTAGGGTAGCCTTCAGCCGGCGTAAGG
>WWET01001311.1:63927-90788 GCA_011038615.1 Limnodynastes dumerilii | reverse complement strand
TTGTTTGAGGAGCCGGGGGATTTTATCATTTTGTTTGGGGAGCCTATGTATTTTATTATTTTGTTTGAGGAGCCTGGGGATTTTATTATTTTGTTAGGGGAGCCTGGGGATTTTATTATTCTGTTTGGGAAGCCTGGGGATTTTATTATGCTGTTCCTTGGAAAAGTTTGAGGATTATTTTTAGATTCACCTACTGAATGCAATCATTTAACCCTATAGTTATTCTGTACATAGAAGTGGGAACCTAGTGCTATCTGTCCCAATTGCTTGTTGAATATAATTAAAAAATACAGATTAAAAAGATAAATGGGTAATATGGTGGGCTCTAAAAGTGTGTTTGTTTATTACTAAGCCTAACTATGTTATAGGTGCCACTGATACCTAAAAAACACAGACTAAATATCTTAGGCCTTGTGATACAATTAAAACATTGTGATTTTTTGATGAAGGGCACATACACTATGGGCCTGATCCAGACCTACACTCGGGTGCATTTTTACGATGATCGTAAGCGTAAAAACGGCCATTTGTACTTACTGCACATGCGCGGGGCTGATGTTTCGTAAAGAAAATCTGAGCATATGGGCCTTGAGCGTACCAGCTTCGTTACTATGCTCAAGGTGGCGTGCCTGCCATACGAAATCCATAAATACGCACCGAGGGTGGGGTGAGGCATTTAAATCGTGCAGTATGGGCGTGGTAAGCTTTGTAACTAAGCAAGGAGCTTACGGACACTCGCGGTTATGCTCAGAAAAGTTAGGGTAGGGTTTGCTCGGCGTAAGATAGCAAAAGTATGAACAAGGGGAGTGCCTAGGGGAGTGCATCGTAGGCACACTGGCGTTAATACACTACGCACAAGAGCGTTATATGAGCATAGATCTAGATCAGGCCCAATGTACGTAAATCATATCTGATTAGGTACTGTGTATGCACAGTACCTATACGTCAACAACAGAAAGCAGCCACCTGATGCATTCCTTACGGCGTTTATTCTCTGAGCGGGTACGCAGGGTAGGTGGGAATAGGCATTTAAATTGTACAGTAAGGGCTTGGCTAAGCCCTTACATACAATTCAGTATCCAGACAGAAGGGTTTCTCTGCAGAATACTTAATGTGGGGTTCTGGGAACGGGTCAAGCATCAGCACGTGGGAGAAATTGTAAAGACTTATACCTAAATAGTAGTTTGTGAGAAAGCTTAGAAGACAGCGATTAAAACTATGGTAGGCTAATAATTTAAGTATGAATGTAAGATATGGACAGCATACAGAATATATAATGGCCAAGAGTGGAGGGATTACAGGTTACAGACAGGGTTGCCGACCCTTCCAGAATATCCGGGAGACTCCCAAAATGTGTGCAGTTCTCTCAGTATCCAGGGAGAGCCGGTAAATCTTCTGCAAATCCTGACACTCTATCAATTTCTATTTTCTATTGTAATCCTTAGAGTTACTAGAGATGGACAGGACTTGCTGATAACATCAAGCCCTGCCCACCTCATGGAACACTATGTATTACAGTAGCAAATGACAGGAGGTGGGGTTTAATGACACAATAAGTTATGTTATTAAGACCCGCCCTATACCGAAATCTCAGTGGGAAGAAATAAAAAGTAGGCAACCTACATACCTCCTATACTTAATATAGTATACATAAATTTATATAGGAAGGAAATATGTGTGTGTGTGTGTGTGTATGTGTGTGTGTGTGTATTAAGGCTGAAACCTTAATGGACGTGTTCATAAGCAATACATAAATGGTATACTATCACATCCTGTGGTTCACTGCAGATTCAGCACAAAACAAAAAGGGAGTGCCTAATAGTGTATTAAATGAGATTTATTAAACTTGTTTGTAATAACATAAAAACTCGTACCAGAGAGTCTCTCTGATGAAGTCTCACGACGAAACGCGTATGCTAAAGGTTTCCTGGACCTAAGAGCAGCTCTTTATTTGTACCTCTGTTGGTGATCATCCCCTTTGAGCATAGCTGGGATGCTGGCAAACTCTGAATGGCAACACCGGTATCCTGCTCTCAATTGTTCAGTGATATGCCTGTTTTTACTGTTTTCTGGTATGAGTTTTTATGTTGTCACAAGCAATTTTAATAAATCTCATTTAATGCACTATTAGGTGCTCCTTTTGTTTTTGTTTTGTTTGCAGTACTTTTGGATGGTATCCAACAATAAATAAGATGTGAGTCCCTGCGCTTCCTATGTCGTAATCAAGTCACCAAATACTAACAAGGGGAGGCTCTTCCCAAATTCCCGCAATAACTTAGATAGTGTATATGCACTTTCCAAAATAAATATTAACAGCAAAACGTCAATATCACGGCGCCAATACCACCAATAGTACAAAATGTTGGAGAAGAAATGTATCTTCCTTTACACTGCTTAATGATAAATATGTGCAATAAAGTCTCTATAAAAGTCCTTTTGACGAATCTGTGTTGTATTTTTCGAGTCTTTCTCACTAAATGATATATTCCACCAATGCCAATTGATATTCTACTCACAAGATTCTCCTCTTGGGCTATGCGCACATCTCACTGTAGTTGTTCTCAGTTCTTTTTTCCTTTGTCCTGGGAATCCTCGTCTCGGTTATTATGTGACAAAAGATAACAAAAAACTTCCAATGGTACAATATTGTTTGTAAAAACTTGTAGCAATTACATAGTCCCCCACTCACATCATACACCTCTTGTCTAATGCACTTAAAATCCACAAGAATAGAAATATATTATTTCTTTCACAAGGAAAAAAAATTTTTTTATCCCAAAATATTCACCCTGTGGTTTGAATAGACGGTATCCTACTCACAAGCTCTATCTCTTGAATGATATGCACATCAAAATAGAGACTTTATTCAGGTTACAGATAGTAGGTATCCTACTTACTAACTCCGCCTCTTGGGCTGTATGCACATCTAGTTCTCTTCCAGGTCCTCCACACAATCCTCCAGAGTCTGTGATATAATGTTGCAAAAATGTAATTTATTAAAATAACATAGAATAAAATACAGGGTTCCGTGGGATAGTGAAAAAAACAAAATCTGCTAACTGGATTGAGGTGTACAGACCTTGAGAGTCTGACTGTTTTTTTCACTATCCCACGGAACCCTGCCTTTGAATTTTATTCTATGTTATTTTAGTGTACATAGAGGACCTGGAATTGATTTAAGGGCACATTAAGCTGCTTATGATTGATGTGCATTGAAGGCAAGAGAAGTCTAATGTGAGTGGGTGATCATTTGGATGGTTGTTTGGAGTCAAACTTAAAGGGGAAGTAGCAGCCAATAATTGACTGGACTTAGTGCTTTTTTGGAAACAGCCTCATCAATCTACGATATTTACCCAACTGGGATAAGAAGATTTTGGATATCTTTGTGATGTGACTATATATCTAATTACATCCTTTGAATAACCTCAGCGCCCCTTGTACTAATATATATATTTAAATAAAAAAAAACGGGGGGCCCATTTTGAGTATTTGCTCTTGACACCATTTGCCCTTGATATGCCACTGCAAATCTGTAACCAAAAAAAACTGTCCAACAAAAAATTATGGATTTACAAATTTGTGAGGAAAGTGTATGGGTTTCCATGAATGCTGTGTGTGAGTCAGAAATTTCTGATTCAGTCGGCATTGAAATCATAGAGAAGCCTTCTTCCACCATTTCTGATCCTTCATCAAATGTGAGAATGACCAGTAGTAAAATGAATGATGCTAGTGGCGTTGACATTGAAATAAAGGATGCTATTGTGGTTTATTACTGTTTTAAGTGTTGTATTGTGTGGTGTGAGATCCTCCTAGGACGTACATGTTATTAATAAAGATTGTTTAGATTTTAATTTACTTGCTGCTCAGTGGATAATATTATTTTCAATACTGGTGAACTTTTTATTTATTTATTTATTTAAAGCGCTGGGGTATCCCAATTTTGGGAATTTCTTTGTTGTTTGCTTTTGTATGGAGAGGTAGGTAAAAACTCTCCCTACCCTATAGCTGCTATATTATAGAAAATTACCTACCTGGCGCACTTTTTCAGTGCTCCCTTTCTTTTTTTCCTATTGTGGTTGCAGAAATCTGCAATATTGTGGATCTGACACTAATGATGATGATGGTGTTGTACAACAAGTTGATAGCAATGTAAGAAAGAAAGTCTGACATCAGTGGCAACAATTTGTTCCAGTATTATAAACATTGGGGCAGATCCAGACCCATGCACGCATTACGTGCATGCGAGGGTCTGTAAGTACGTTTGCGTAATGGGAAGTGCACACCCCCTGAACTCCCCACTCTCAGTAGTAAATCTGGACACTTATGTGTCCAGATTCCTACCTTAAATATTACGACTAGGTCTGCGGCCTTACGGCTGCAGACGTAGTTGTAACAGGGGTTCCCATGCTCCGCCCCTAATTTACATGGCTATCTCCGCCTCTGGAGATACGGAGATATATGGAGAGCTGAAGGTCTGGCGATAGGTGGTAGACATGAGGCTGGCAAAATTAAGGGTCAGACATGAAAGCTGGCAATAATAATAAGGGGCAGACATGGAGGCTGGCCATATTAACAAGGGGCAGACATGGATGCTGGACAAATAATAAAGGAGCAGACATTTAATAAAGGGGCAGATATATGGAGGCTAGACAAATAATAAAGGAGCAGACATTTAATAAAGGGGCAGACATATGGAGGCTGGACAAATAAACAGGGGAAAGACATATGGATGCTGAACATAATAATAAGGGGCAGGCATGGATGCTAGACAAATAATAAAGGGGCAGATATGGAGGCCAGACGTTTAAACGGGCCGACATATGGAGGCTGGACAAATAACAAGGGGCAGAGATATGGATGGATAAATTATTAAAACAGACATGCATTAGACCCGCTATCGTGTCAGACACACCCACTTTCCCCAGACACGCCCACTGGGCGGTACAAGACACCCCCCCTCTACCAGGCCACGAAAATTTGTCCCTCTTTACAATTCTCAAATGTTGGGAGGTATGATAGCCTCCAAGGAAAATCTGTTGCATAGGTACCTGTACAGGAACAAATACACAGTCTTGAACCCTTGTTCAGAGAACAGGTAGCAGGAACCCTTGCTCACAGAAGGCAGACAGAAGCCTAGGCACACAGATATGCAGGCTTGACCCCTGCACATGTGGTACTGCTGGACTTATTGACTTATTAGGAACTTGCTTTCCATAAACAATTCCTTGCAGTGGAACTACAGGTCCCAGTGTGACCTGCGATTGCATAAAGTAGGTATTACAGTGGGACATATAATTGAAGCTAGGTGCCTTGTGCTATGTAAACAAGACAGCAGGTTTCCATGGATACAAGGAGTGCAGCAGAGTCCAGGCCCTGACATGTGACTGGGGTTGGGGGAGTGGTAAGAGAGGAGGAGATAAAGCACCGTGGAAGGTTCTGAAGAATAGTGTCAGTTACAGTTAGGGAAGGAAATACTGTTTTTCTGAGAGAGTCTGAGGGGAGACAGTGGTGAAAGGAGGACAGTGTAGTGACAGGAGAGAAAAGCAGACCCTTATGCAGCATAAGGCAGAAGTGGATCCGGAAGAATACAGAAGACTGGCGGGGAGCATAGAGGAACGCCAGTGTGGGTAGCCCAGCATAGTGGAGGAATTGCTTACAGGAGCTGCAACAGCCCAGGCCCAGTCCAGTATAGCTGCAATATATCTACAGCAGCAGCATCTGTTGGGAAGAGGCCAGCATGTCAGGGGTCCTCCCTGGTCAGTTGAAAATTGGCATCCTACACAAAGAGAAAACCACGGGACACGTAAGCCAAACACCCATGTAAATAGTGTTTGATGTACCCACTGACCCAGACATTATCCTAAGTCCTCTAATAAACCAATATAGACTCCTTCTGTATAGGATAATATGTGCGGGAGTACAAACTGGAACTGAACTTTCAAGCATTACTCGATACTTGCATAGTGATAGAGTATAGCACACCTAGCATTCAAGCTGGAACTGTCAACTATTTTATTGATTCTAATCCCTCTTATCTGTCAAGCTTACAAATAAATACCGGAACCTTCCCTGGGTTAATTCATATTGGTATTGCAGCCAAGTCAGGAACTTCTTTGTATCCGTGGCAATGGGTCTAGACCAACCCTACATATATATCCTCTGCCCGGAGCATTTACAAAAGGGTATTAGGCCTGGGCCCAGGTACATGGATCTAATTTACTGTGATGTGATGCTTATGTAATGAGTAATATTGTGTTGTGTGTCTTTAATGCTAAATTGATTCAACGTGAGTCTTGTTGAGGTTAGTTTAGGGTACTTAGCCAGGTGTCATAGTAACACACAAGAGGACACCAGTTGTAGTCTTTCCAGAGAATCTGGTTATTTGAAAGGATAAAATACTGAAAAAGTGAAACTGCAGTTTATCTACATATAATGTTGAATGTATTCATTGTTATCCTTTTAGCCTGCATAATAAATTCCCTTAAATGGAGACTATGGGCCTGATCCAGACCTACGCTCGCAAGCGATCGTACGCTGGTCATAAGCGTAAAATCGGCACTGGTCATAAGCGTAAAATCGGCAGAAAAAACGCACTGCGCATGTGCAGAGTGACAACTTCCGGCCATACCAAAGACCTTTCGTAGCGGCGATTCAGGCGTCCGTATCCTTTGTGTATTTTCCGATGACGGGGCGTGTTTTTATTACAAAGTTAGTACGGAAGCTGGAGTTAGGGAATGTAGGCAGGGGGAGTCATTTAAATTGTGCAGTATGGGCGTGCTTAGGCCGGCACGATCAGCAAGTCGCTACGAAAATTCGTACTGACGCTGGGAAAAGTTAGGGTAGGGTTCAGCCGGCGTACGGAGGTAAAAGTAAGGGGAGTGTCATGGAACTGAAAGTTTTTGCGCTGAAGCGGTAATACGCTCCACTCTCATCTGGTCTGGATTAGGCCCTATATCCTATTTAAGTGTCCATGTCAACCTGAACCCACTTACCTGTCTGAATACCCCAGAAGAACCTGCAGCGAGATCGGGGACCATCACCGGCTGGTCAGAAGGTGAGAACATGTGTATTCCGACTGAGTTAGTACCAACTCACCCACATCCCTTCACACAAGCTTGCCGGGCGTTACACACACAGATAGCAGACTGGAACCCACACACTGAAAATAGAAGGTAGTAATAATCAGAAGTAGGAACCATGGAAATGCAGGTAACCACGGATGTGAAACAGATAACAGACAAAGGTCTCTGAGAGACACCTGACCAACTGGTAGATTACACACACAGAAGGACAACAGTTACCAGGAGGAACAGGTAGAATTGGAGATGAAATGCAGCACACAGCTAACAGGACAGCAGAGTCCAACAGGCTGACTTGCACTACATACACACTGAGAGATGGAATACAATGGAGATGGTAAACACCGGAGTAAGACTGGCGGGGTACAGACACAAGGAGAGATGATAAGCACCAAGTGTGCACTTCACAGAGGGAGTCCGGTAACTGGGCTCCACTCGCTGTGAGATGCTAAATACAGCAGCACACACACAAAAAGAGAGGAGCAGATGGAATCGCTCAAAACGTTAGGTTTAGACAGTGTGAGATGGTAAACACACACACCACTCAGCAGAGGGAAATAAGCTGAAGCGGCCCAAGACCACAGCTGCCAGTGTGAGTAGCAAGCTTTTCACACCGCACACTGCACACAGACAATGGGGCAGACAACAAAGACAGAGAGGGCAAGGGTAACACCAGAAAACAGAGGAACAATCAGCACGACATGATCCAAAGCAGGAGCACAAGGAGAACGCAATCAGAACAGCAGAAAAAAGCAGGAAACTAGACGCTATAGCCGACAATGAGGCTTCCCAGGCTCATGCTATTTAAAGTCCTATCCTCCAATCAGCTGCAGAGATCAGGCACACCTTGATTCATTATCCAGCAGCTGAGGGAAACCATGCACATAGAACTGAGAGGAACTTCACAAGCTGCTTTGTTTACCTCTACAGTGTGTAACATATATCACCTGAGATGCACATGCTGTAGACTTCACAGATCCTGACTTAAGAACAACAGGAGACAAGGCATTTGCGTAAGTCCCCTGTCTCAAAACATCTGCACATGCGCGCACCAGATGTTCCGCGTGCGTACTTACTGACATACGTCACTAAGTTACATACAAAAGTAAGTACACAGAAGGCGCAGACACTTCATTTACGATGGTCGTATCCCCACCATACAGCCATGGAGATGAGGGGTCGGGGAGTGGAAGCCCCTAGTTGTAAAACTTAGGGTAGCAATTTGATACCAACAGGAGGGGAGTGCAGAGGGCGTGCACTCCCCGCTACGGGTGCGTAACTACAGACAAGGTCTGGATCTGGGCCTTTATCTACAACCCCAAAGACCCCAGTCTATTGGTCGCTCACCCCTTACAGATTTAGGTATTTGAAACATGCAGGCTTGTCGGTATTGGCAACAAATGTTATTTATTGATGCAGCACACCTCATTGACTTTACATAATATAACTAACACACACAGTGAGACCCTTACCTTGAAAAAGCATCAGCGAAAATATGTGTTAGTGAGTCCAGCAGCTGCCTCTAGGTTATAGAGGTCTTGTTTTACGTTAAGGTAAAAAGATTCAAAAGGACAAAAATCCACCTTGAGGTGGTCTTCCTTTTATTTCCTTTTATTTTTTTTTATTTATTTTTTTATTACTTTTCAGGATAGCAAAAGGTTTCCTTGGCAAGTGGCATTTTTCCAATCCTTTGCACTGTTACTGGACTGGATTCAGACCCCCGCGCGTTTTCCGTGTGTGCGGGGGTCTGTATTTACGCAAGCGAGAGGGGAGTGACAGGGGGTATGCTGCCATAAGCCTGCCATAAATGTAGCGTGTACACTTAGCATGCTTCCCCCCACGCGCTTTAGCGGGCGGAAGGGAAGCACAGCCCATTTCCTTGGAAATGGGCTCGGACGGAACAAAGTTCTATAGTAACAAAGTTACTATAGTAACCCTAGCGTAACATCTGGAGGGAGCGTGCGTAAGTTTCCTAACGTTACTAAATGTGAACCTGGTCCATTTTTATTAATTTAATTGTAACTCTTTTATATCATTGTGTCACTGCTCAATATAGTGTTCAGCTGGCCATACACTGGGTCGATTTTTGATCCCAGCAGGGGGTGCCCCGATAAATGGGCCAGAAAGTTTCTCAGTTGACAGTTAAGTCATTCTTATAATAAAACTATTTCTATATTTATTTTTCTTTTTCAGCAAATTTCCAGACTTAAATATTAAGACATAACAATGATTTATTTTTCATATTTTATATGTTTGACTAATAGGCAATAGTAATACACGCAAGTTATTAATTGTGTGTGTATTTCAGTAATGCACAAGCTGCAAAACTTTATCAGTCTTTTAGTTTTTAAAGTTTCTTCAGTAAAGTTGTTACATTCCTCTGGGGTAGTTACAATTGAAGAATCAAAAGATTCCAACAGGAGGATTTCACTTACATCAGTTTCAAGTTCTAGATTATTCAGATTCCAGATGTCCTAAACTATAGCCTTTGCATGTAATTAGCATAGCTAGAGGGAAACAATTGGACATTCATCTGCTATGCTTCAATGTTCCTAGAGCATCAAACCCTGTGCAATATCTACACAGAGTGAGCAATCAGTAAGAGAGGTATGTCTGCTATTGGTGTATAAATATACACTGAAATTCAGTGTAGAAAAGTGACAGCAGAACTGTAAAATAAGAGAACAAAGGGCATAAGAAATCAGGGTGCTAACAGGCATGCTGAGAAAATGAAGTGAGCATTAAAAAAATCAGAAACTATCATAGGAATTGTTGAGATAATTAGGTAGAAAACAAAGCCTCAGATAAGATTAGAGACATGTGTATGACACTAATGTAACTGAATGTGCTTGATTTGGATCAGACGGGAAGTTTTGCTTCAGAGACCACAGCATGTATAAAATCCTGCAATTTGCTAGGTTGTATATGCAAACACTTATGGTCTTTATAAAGCAAAGTTCACCACAGTGAATAATTTTTAGAACATATTTACATTTTCCATATCTACTGAGTCTCATTAAAAAAGGGAAAAAAATAAGCTTCTTAGCTATATAACGTAAGTAAACTGACTGCAAAGATTAACATGTCTGACATCTATTTATAAAGCATTTTAAGACAAAAAGTTAAGATCCAATTATTCAGTATTCCAACTCTGAGCACAGCACGAATGCAATCTTATAGCAAATCCATCTATATCCATGTATCAGTAACAGTACTTGAGATTTCCAACACCAGGATTTTACATACAATTTTTGTTGGAAGTCTTGATTGGTTGGTAGTCTGTTAGCATGCCCCTCTCACTTGCGAGCACAACCAGGCCTCCCTATCAGATGTGTTATTTGAAGGGAAATATAGATCAATATGACTGTGTTCTGATGAGGTCACTCAGATGTGTGTAAATGTGCAGATAGTTACAAAACTTTCCAATTCAATTGCAAGAAAAACCGTGAGATCCAGTCCTTTATAATTATATACTTTTTTTAAGTTATATATTTTTTTGTTTTTACACAACATAAGTATCAGTCATGTTACTGGATGTTTACCTTTTATTCAACCACGGGTGCCATAGTTGGATATGCTGCAAAAATATTCTTTGTTGGTTGACAGGTAATGATAAGCAGATCAAGTATACGGTTTTCAAAGAGAAAACAAGCTTCTAAACTTTTTTTTTCTTCTGTCTCAAGCTGTGAAGAGTTTCTGGATAGTGTTACAAATATTAAGCATAGTGTAGTGCAAATTTATAGTAGTACAATAAACAATTAACTATTAACTTTAAAATTTAAATTTAAAAATTTAATTTTTTTCCTATATATCACTAAATTTTCCACCCTGTTAAGATCACCACAGAATTTTAATACATATGAGAAATTATTTAAAAAGCCTTCTGTCTACAATTCCCAAACCACTTGTCACAGGTTTAATATGCCTAATCTAATTCAAGTTGTGTGGTATATGTGTTTCACTTTATGCCACATTGAGGGTCACTATTAAGAGAGGGACCTGCTACCATCAAGCATACTCACCTGAATGCATACTCACCTGTCCAGGGAAAGGGGAGGTTGCAGGAAACTAGATATTGAGTAGATGGTAATTGTACACATTGTTCTGGAAAATTATGAGCCTTACATTTATCATGCAATTTACTTAAATAATATCCAGTTATGTTTGGAGTCCACTTTGTTCTCCTTTCAATCTGTACTTACTTGGCACCATGTCTTACATATACATTTGCAATCATACATAAAAAGTCACCTTTGTCAATCCAAACTAGGCATAAGGGCTTTTAAAGGAGTCTCGAGCCATGGATCTAGCATCCGTAACTACAGCGTAGGGGAAGGAGGGTAATTAGGAGGGGATGGCTGGGTTAGAGACTTTACGTTCCTGTGTGAGCGTAGTTACACACAGTTATGCCACCTGAAGTTAGGGTAGCCTTCAACCTGCGTAACTGTTTGTAACTACGCTCACACAGGGGGAGTGACAGGGGGAGTACACCAGAGCTACGCTGGCCGTAATCCATAATTGTTTAAGTTGCTGTTATTTTGAACTTGCTTTACTTTACACTTGCATGTTTTACATTTTGCTGATAAGCAAATTACTTCCTACCAGGGAATGCAATTGTAGTAAAAAATACTATTAACTTATGAGCAACATAACTTTATCTGACAGTATGAGAATTAAATATGGCTTGTCACAGGACCTGATTCAGATTTGTGTGCGCCTTCCCAACGCACGTAAATCTAATAGTAGGCACGTAGGAGCAGTGCCGTTTCTAGACCTAGAAGAGCCCAGGGCGGGGAAAAATTGTGCCCCCCCCATTCCCCCCCCAAAAAAGGTAGATAAATAAACAAATTATACTCACACAGTACCCCCTCATTATACACACACTGTACCCCCTCATTATAAACACACTGTACCCTCTCACACACTGTGTCCCCTTATTATACACACACTGTGCCCCCTCATTATACACACTGTACCCCCTCATTATAAACACACTGTACCCCCTCATTATAAACACACTGTACCCTACCCCCTCATAAACTCTGCCCCCCTCATTATACACACACAGTGCCCCCTCATTATACACTCACACTGTGCCCCTTCATCATACATACACACACTGTGGCCCCTCTTTATACACTCACACTGCCCCTTCCTCATGCACACACTTAATAAATTGTATCATATTTGCAAAAATAAACATAACATTAAATATGCATCTAATAATATTAACAATCAATAACAGCCCTCGGCACAGTGCTTCTTTTAAGCACCACGCAAGGTCGTCAATATATACGTGCCTACATCCTCAGGCAACAAACAGAGTCAACAACCAAATTCCAATCAAATATGGTTACCTCTTGTAACCTTGGGTGATGCCAATGGGCAAACTCTGACTCCAAATTAACCAACAAAGCAAAACAATGCTAAAATAAACAACCTGCTTTCCACTAACCAACAGGAATCCAAAAAATCCAAAAACTTCTATCTAAAACCTATGAAGCATTTAATCAATCAAAACACAGGGAAGGGAGGGTGGGAGAACCCAGAAGGAGAAAAGGAGGATGTCTTAGGGTCCAGACTGGTTTTATTCACACAGAGGCACCAGCTCCTCCCACTCCCCCTGGACCAATGAACGACAACCAAGGTGAGTGGCACCATTCGGCCCATCCACAAGCAGGGAGTTTATTTGAGCTTGGGCTAAATTATTAACCCTTCGGTTCTCTAAACAAAAGGATACTGGAACAGACAAACACAATATTTCAAAGTGGGAAATAAATGCAAGAAAGTCCAAATAGCACCCATCAGGAAAGCTGGTATGCAATGAACAGGTGATTTAGAGGGAATTAGCAAGTGAGTCCAAATGAGTCCACGGGGGAATAGAAATTATGCTGGTAACAGAAGAATAGCAAGAAAGTCCAATAGCCACTTTGGGAGGCTCAAAGACCATTGATAATAATCCAGCCACATTTGCTATGGGAAACTAGTTTATATGGACAGGTGTGAGGTACAATCCATGAGGGATAATGAGGAGCAGGCATCTGACACCTGACCCAGGGACTGGCCTGAACATCTGCCTCTTCTGGCAATGTCTGTCTAGATATGAAAAGGGAGAATGGCACGCCTCTGGTGGTGAAAGGAGGCCATTACAGGGGATGAATGTGACACACATTAAATAAATTCTCTCTGTGTGTATTGATCCATACTTCCATACCTGCACTTAAGGGGGACCGCGAAGTTCATCCATATAATTGGGAGTGGTTACAATGCCAACACACTGATGGTTAGTGCAGCCAAGAACTTATGCATCTGTCTAAATGTTTAACTTGGGTATCTGTCACATTGTGAAAATGCATATCCCCTATGCTAAAACTCTGGATCCAGCCCATAGAGGGAAAATGATCCAATAATGAAGTTCCGTATTGCATAAAAAAAATTTTGTGGGCACGATAAATAAGGGGCAGGGTCAGTATGAAGTGGTAAACGGGATGCACTGCAGGGGCAGCTGGGCTGGAGAGGTGCTTTCCCTGCTAGAGAGATTGGCTTACAATATTTAACATTGGCGGCTATGCACTGCTGTTGCATCTGTCAGCAAGGCGGAGGTGGAAGGGGGTTTGATATCAGCTGCCACACCAAATATCCCACCTGCAGCGGCAGTTTCTCTCTAACCTTAGTGGGTATCTGCATGAACTGGGTCAATGGAGTAAAAAGTTTGCATCAAAGTTTTCGGTATTGATCCATTATTTGTATTTAGTCATCATATTCTTAAACGTCTATTTTCTAAACGAAAAATGCCTATGGTAAACTGGCTAACTTTTTCTCTTAACTCAAGGACTCCTTACCCTTTATCATTTTTGTCACCATTCTCTAAACCCTTTCTAGTTCCAAAATGACCTTTTTATGAAGTGGTGGCAAGAGTTGTACTCCCTATTCAAGATGAGGCTTTACCAAAGATTTATATACCGGCAAATTTATATAGTCTTTCTTTGCATCTATGCCCCTTTTTATGTATGCTAATAAAATAGTCCTTGCAGCTGCTTAACATTAAGCTCTATTGCTAAGTCTATTGTCTATGAGCACTCCTAAATCCTTCTCCATTAAAGAGTTGCCTTCATTTATCCCATTTAATTTATAGTTTGCATGCTTGTTTTTGATCCTTAAATGCATAAATTTACATTTATCTATGTTAAACCTCATCTTCAATTTGTAGAGAAATTTCCAGTGACTTTATAACCTTACATAGTTTTGTGTCATCTACTAAAATAGAAACTTTGTTCCATCACCAAGGTCATGAATACCTATAATTAATAGGAATTACAACAGCACAAAACCTTGAGGTATACTACTTAAATGTTCCATTTATCACAACTATCTGTTGCCTACTGTAAGGGGTATATTTACAAAAGTCGCTTTTGCCTGGCGATTATGAATCGCCAGCCATCGCTGCGATTTACCGCAATTTTTTATTAAAATCACGGTATTCACTAAGCTACGCTTTTGACTGGCGATTTACAATCGCCGTCGATAGCAATAGATTTTTACAGGTATAAATCGCTGTGCTTTTCTATTAAAAAAGCACAGCGATTTTCCCTGTAAAAATCCCTGTCGCTTTTTTTTTCAAAAATACTAAAATGACATGCACATCATGCTTTTAACCCTTAGCATGCATGTGCTGATAGAACTACAAGCCACAGCACATTAAACGCAACACACATTAATTACAGTCACATATACAACTTAATAAAAAAAATACATTCCCACTACAGGATGTATCCTCCTTATATAAAAACAGATGGCAACTCTATTTACTATGGACTTAGACGCTAGAGGTCCCCCAATGTAATTGACAGTATAAAAGGGGACCTCTAGTGTCCGTTTGCTCATTAGCAACGGAGCCACGGACCAGGATGGAGGATGTCGTTGTCGTCGTGGCAACATGATGAAGCCTGGACAGATGAACTACAAACAACTATCCTGACTTCTTCAAACAACTGGATCGTTCTGCAATCAACTATGCCTGGATTTCAAGCACCTCTTCAAGATCACCCTGCAAGTCATCCCAAGATAGATGACTGCAGAATGGTGAGTCACTAGTTTTTTTTATAACACATAAGGGGGATACATCCTGTACTGGGAAAGTATTTTTTATTAAGTTATATATGTGACTGTAATTAATGTGTGTTTATTTTTCACTGTTATGATCGGTTTCAGGATGTAAAAGGGGGTTTCTGGGCAACTGGAAACCCCCCCTGGGTGCGCCACTGACCCTTCACATGCTAACGCTGATATTACTACAGGGCACAGCAATGCGCATGCATTCAGCGCATGCATGCTAAAGGTTAAAATCATGACGTGCTTGTCATTTTTACTGAGAAAAACACGTCAATTATATTGAGGTGTTTTTCAGCCAAAGTGCATGTCGCTTCAATGAAAGCGACACACACAGAAGGTGTTTTAATTTTTGGGGGTTTCACGGTGAATTGAAGGCGATTTGGAAAAATCGCCTTTAGTGAATCTGGCGACCCCTATGTTTTACAAGGCAAACAGCTGGACGAATTATGTCCAGCGATGTTTGCCTTGTCTATTTTGTCAAAGCCCAAAGTCCCGTGACTTTGGCTTTAGTGAATTCCATGATGGCAAAATCAATGCTAAAGTCACGGGACTTTAGGGGATTTTGAAAAATATACCCCTAAGTCTTTATTTGGTTGTTCTTATGTGTGAATAAGAGAATGTTGTCTAGTCTTTGTTGCCAAGAATATCTGCATTGATTTTTAAATATTCATCCAAGTGTATAATTTTATTTGACATCTTTGCATAATTGCTATTGATCACAGCTATTAAGTATAACTGCTTTTGTACCAAGTAAATGTTACATATGAATTTGACATCTTTCTTTCACTGAATTAAAAGTGCCAAGCATTTTAGTCACTGTTAGTTGCAGCCCCTATTATGTGCTTTTAGTAACTGAGGCTGCTCTTTAACTAATTAATATTAAGCATAAAACTCAGATACGGGCATGACTTACAGAATAATTTTCATTTGTTATAGGTTATGCTTAAAGTTGGTTGTCTACAAATACATATATGAACTTTCATATAGCGTCAAAAACTTAAACTTCCCTAATGCACTGTAAGAAAAAGAGCTTCAAAATAGCACCTACAAAATGTATTTATAAATATTTGAATAATTTAAGGGTCAGTGTCTTAATTAAATTTTAGGTTCTTGTTATGTAAAGCCTAAAATTAAGCAAAAGCATGTTAGACCATTATCCTTCTTTAATGGGATCTTATTACTACCTATAAAATGTAAAAGGCACTAAGGGTGGAAGCAGGGGTGCTGAGGGGATGTAAGTTGGTACTAATTACCCAGGCCTGTAAGGGGACCTTGGCCCCTCATTGGTGTTGGTTGATTTTTTGTAAATTGTTAATTTTTTTTTTTTTCCCATTTTTTTCCCATTTTGTTTCTTTTTTACATAACATTTCCATGCTTTCCAAAGTCTACAAAATTGGGCCCGGGTCAGTAATAATGCTACTACTAGCTCTGTAAAATATCTCCCAAAAGAGTACCACTCAATGTCATGAGGTCACGCTGGTACCCGTCCCGCACCCTCACTCCCACATTCCGAGTAGCAGCAGCACTGCGGAAGACAGATTAAGCAGAAGAGGATGCTTAGTATACAGGTATGTGCTGACCACTCTGGTAACTATAAACAATTTTAACCATAAGGAACATAAAATATGAAGCAAAAAAAGTAGAGCATAGCATGGTGCTAAATGTACAGCATGGTGCTAAAGGTTCATTAACCCCTAATAGTTCAAGTAGAATATAACAGTCTTCGTTGTTAAGCAATTCTTGTCACAGCATACAGATATATAGATGCAGGCAAGAACACAGAGATTCCCTCTGCACATTAGAAGAGAACTATCAGGACTGCTTTACTTTCTGTATATATATTATTAAAGTGTCTGCTGTGTCAAGACGTTCTTAAGAATGGACACCGTATTTTTGTACTTGATCTATTAAGGGTTAATAAACCTTCACCATCACTTGTATTCTGTACTTGCCTTACTTTACATTTTATGTGCCTTGTGTTTAGAATAGATATGCTTATACTTAGCAAACATGGTCAATGACTGTGGACTGTATTCATAATTGATACCACTGTCAGACTTCCGTATGCTACATGCATAGTAACATTGGACTGGATCCAGACTTAAGTGCTTGAAATTAGTTATTCCTGGGCTAAACTATGTTTATTGCAGGGGAGTCATATTTTATCTGTTGCAAACAGTGGCCCATATTCAGACCACCGGACATATCGCATATATACGTACGGTGTTTACCGAAATTGGATACTGCGCATGCGTATTAATTTTTTAACATAATCAACATATCTTTTCATTACGTAGATTGCGTAGACGCAGTCTTAAAGAACGCATCTACACAATCTATGTAACAAAAAGATACGTAGATTACGTTAAAAAATTACCACGCATGCGCAGTATCCAATTTCGGTCAAAAACGGACGTATTTGCAATATGTCCAGTGGTCTGAATATGGACCAGTATTAGAGTTGAGATGTGATGTTTCCTATCCCAAGTCTAAATAACAGTGTGATAGTAAAGACTGTCAGTATCTGTGTGCAGTAAGCAATTCAAAAATATTTCCCTGCATGCAAAGAATACAATTAACTTGACTCCCCCAGGAGTAACTAATTTTAAGCACTTACTTAAGTCTAGATCCAGCCCATTATCTCTGTATCGGGGTACAGCTGACCGATGCTGCGCTCAGTGCGGATATGAGCTCCCTGCACGGGGGGCATACCCACAACCAATGCATAAGAAATACGCATGAGGGGTGGGCATTATCATTTAAATTGTACAGTAAAGGCTTGGCTAACTTCTTATGTACAAAGGCAGGGTCCAGGTGGTAGATCTCCAATCTGCACGTCGAAGAGCAGGGGGCTTTGCTTTCCTACATGTGGATCAGGAATTCCATATGATAGCCTCTGCAGCAGGCTATTGTACAAAATTTAGAAGGTAGTGTAAATTCTGGCCTATGTTAACAAGGGAAGACACTAACTTTTTTTTTTTATTATTATCTTTTAGCTTTTGGAAACTATATAAATGTCCTATGATATTGCCAGTGACCAGCTGCACCACCTGTTAGTGTTATAATTTTTAGTTTTTCACCCTGCCAGGGAGAGTGAGTTTCAACACCCTCCATGACAGATAAATATAGACATAATTAAATAAAATAGCTGGGGGGGGGGTTCCTTTTTTTTTATAATTATGTTTATATTATTATAATTACTATTACAGTTATTTTATTAAGGTTTTGTTTCTGTTAGTATATTAACTATGAGACTTTCTAATTCCACCTCCACCATATGTACAAGTTTTTTTTTTTGGTTTTGTTTTTTCTGTAGAGGGGTGGCCTTTGCACTAGCACTAAACCTGTTAGGCATGTTCCTGAGAAAGCACAGCCTACCTTGACAGTGCACCAATGATGGGGGGAAGTCAAGAAGTTGGCTGTCCTTGGTGGAAGTATGTGAAAATGAGATTGCAGGAGGGAGAGGCTTTGTTTAGAGCTTTATGACAATATGAACTTTATCTGACAGAAAGTCAGTGAAGTCACAGAAAGAAGGTAAATTGGTAAAAATCTGTGGAATTACTGGAACAAAAACATGAAGGGAATGGGAGGAGAGAAAGGCAGTGACAAACTGTACAGATGCTACTCATGCTGCTTGGAGCTGAAAAGAAGGATAAATAACTAGTAGAGATAAAAGATAAAGATGGGCTTTATTGCAGGTGTGGAGGACTAACCTGGTTTGTTGGACAAGATGGACACAGCGTGAAGAGGGCTTGCCGTCTCCCAGTGGCGCCCCATTAAATCTGCAAGGATTCAATGGGAGGGCGGTACATCAAGATGGGATGCTGCTGCTGAACAGGATTGGTCAGGGGCTGCAGACCAATCAGGGATGACGAGAGGATGACAAATCAAGACGGGAGAGGAAGCAAGATGACACTGCAGGCAGGGCCGGTGCTAGGGTGTTCGGAGCCTCCCTGCAAACTTTAAATTTGCGCCTACATGTTTAACAATATGTCATTAGGGTTTCTAGAGTATAGTATCCATGTAAGCATCATAAAACACAATCTTGTAACCACAATAAAAGAAAGCAAATGTATACAATACAGGCAGCATTCTAGTCTCCACTATACAAATTCCATTTCATCATAAAAACTGCAATACAATACAGACTAAATATCTTAGGGACACATACCTTACAGACATTGGGCCTGATCCAGAACTACGCTTCCCCGCGATTTTACACGTGGCGGAGACGTAAATTCGCAGATTTGAACGCACTGCGCATGCGCACCATAGAAAATACGCTCAATAGCGTAGCGTAATTGTGAACTTATGGTATTTGTCACGTAAATAATTAGCTTAGCTGCGTAAATTCGTCTTGCCCATACGTACATGTGCGTATGAATGCGGTTACGTTGGCAAAAGTTAAGGTAGGGTTTGTAAAGCGTATCTTGACAAAATACGTACGTTCAAGGGGTGTGCCGAGGGGAGTGTATAGAATTTACGCCCTCCAGCCCCCTCAATATTCCCCATTATGTGCCTCCAGCCCCCCTCAGCATTCCCCATCATATGCCTCCAGCCCCACTCAGTATTCCCCATAACGTGCCTCCAGCTCCCTCCATTCTTCCCCATCATATGCCTCCAGCCCCCCTCAGTATTCCCCATTATGTGCCTCTAGCTCCCTTCAGTATTCTCCATCATATGCCTGCAGTCCTCCTCCCTCCCCCCCAGTATTCCCCATAATATTCCTCCAGTTCTTCCCCAGTATTCCCCATAATATGCCTCCAATTCCCCTCCTTCCCCATAATATGCCTCCAGTTGCCCTCCTCCCCCCAATATTCCCCATAATATGGCTCCAGTTCCCCACCTTCCCCCCGCAGTATTCCCCATAAAATTGAGGAGACTGTATAAACGCTGCCAATCTGTAAGAGTGGTGCGGGGGATGTCCGGCGCCTATCCAGCAAGGCGCCGAGATGCACCGCATCCCCTCGTGGAGCGGGTCGCGTCGGCCCTGACTGCAGGCCAGAAGCGACCGTCGCAGAAGTGGAGCATCACTCGCGGTTAGAAGATACGGAAGCCCAGAGGTCGCAAGCAGAAAAAAACGCAGGCAGCAGACTCCACCAGGCCTGTCACACAGGGGCTGAAAAGAGCTTTCCAGCCATTGGGTCACAGGCAGAGGGCAGAGTGGAAGACTTCCTCCCTCCCCAGGGGGCTGCAGTCCTTAGTAGTGACTGGGCCCCAACCCCTCCCCCCAATGGCAGACCCCCAATTCCCCCCTCCCTTCCGTACAAATCTGCATTCTAATTTTCTTTCAGGTAACCGGGCATCTGGCTGTCCTACATGAAATCAGGAAAGTGATGGATGTGCACATTTGCTTGTTACTGCAGGAGCAGGTAGGACATTGTGTCTGGGGTACAGAGACCTGAGTTTTATCCCATTACACAGAGAAATGACCATTTTAGAAAGGAAAGGGACCACAAGAAAGGGAAGTTTAAGAAAGTAGTCATGTAAGAACAGACATTCAGGTTGAGGGCTTCAAAGTTTTAAGGCTTAAGTTCAATGGGAATAGAAGACAGGTGAAGGAAGGAGAACATTTCTTGGTCTACCTTATGTAGCTACATAGTGTGTCTAATACCAAGTATTAAGTTTAAAATGACAAAACACACAAACAAACTTTATGGCTCAGAGACCTAATTCCACAGTCATTGTTAAATGGGTGTGGGTCCCCGGTAAGAACGGCCCAGTTTTGAACTGGCTGGGATATCGATTGCTTATGCCTCGATGAGGCATAGCTATCGATCCCCGGAGCACCGAACCTGGTGCTCCGAAAGGTAAGTGTTAAAACTAACCCCAACCCTTCCCATAATCCTAACCATAACCCTCCCCTTCTATTACCCTAACCCTACCTTCCCCGCAGCCTGACCCTAACCCTCCCTTCCTGGCAGCAGGACCCTAACCAACCATTCCCTGCAGCCTGATCCTAACCTTCTTTTCCTGGCAGCCTGACCCTAACCCGCCTTTGCTCGCAGCCTGACCGTAACCCTACTTGGCTCGAAGCCTGACACTATCCCTCCATTCCCGGCAGCCTGACAATAACCTTCCTTTGCTGATCCTAACCCTAACCCTAAGTCCCTGGAGATGTTACTCACCTTTCCGTATGTCCGGTGAAGTGTTGGGTCCTGCGTAAGCGGTGGCGGCGGCATTTTCGAAAGCCTTTCTGAAAATGAATGGGTGAATATGCATCGGCATACTCACCCATTCTGGAAAAAAAAATCTAAAATGGATGGGTATTTAAAATAGGGTCAGCCGAAAAGGAACTACGAAATGGTCTATACTGCTTATTGTAATAGAAAATCATCCATACTCAGAAAAGGAACCTGGTCTTCCTCTCAGAAACTGTCAAAAACCACAATTCAGAACTGGTCAGGTTGCTAGGATACATTCACAAATACCAAAATAAGGTCATTTATGATTTGATCACATGGAATCTGAATCTGACCACTAGTGTCTAATTCAAACACAATAGCAAGCAAATTGGTTTCATACATTATTACATAGGTTGTTCTTAATCTGGTGGTTTTTAATCTTTTTTAGGGAGTACCAGTTACCAACTTGGAATAAGGACAAATACCACTGGTTAAGAACCTTCTAGGGTGTTCATAGTCATTCATAGAGCCAGATTTACTAAAATTATTTTTGTAAAACTCGCTGGAGTTTGGATGCAATCGCCATTGAGTTTAAAATTGCTGTATTTACTAAAGTAAATTTGGCATAAACTTGCTGGATATCAGTGTTTTTAAATTTGCAGTAGTAAAAATTGCTACAGCGAGTTTCAAAAGGCAGAGCTTACAAATAGCTGTATATAGTAAACAGCAATTTGTAAAAATGGAGTTGGATGTGAGTGTCAATTTTGGTCAAATTGACACACATTTAGAAAAACCACCCACCTTTTTGTATTTTTTTTTATAATTTTATTAATAATTTAATAAAAATCTCCCTAACAATACTCAAAACCCCTGCCATGGCAGCATGCGATTAACCCTTGGCATGCTGCTGCGTGTGGTACTAAAAGGCACAGCATGCCCTGCAATACGCACAGCATGCCCTGCAATACATGGGCATACTGTGCCTTTTAGTACCACACGGGACAGTATGCCATGAGTTAATGGCATACTGCCACTTAGATATTGTTTAACATACATTGAAACACAAAGAGTTAATGTCCCCCGTTAGTGTAATAAAACAAATATTGTCACCTGTTAGTGTCATAAAATTGATACAGATCCCTATTAGTGTAATAAAACCAATACTTTCCCCTGTCATTGTAATAAAACCAATACTGTTCCCTGTTAGTGAAATAAAATAAATACAGTTCCTGTTAGTGTCATATAATAAATACAGACCCAAATAAAATCAAAATCCACTTAAACCCCTTTCACACTGCCACCAAATACCCGGGTTTTTGGGCAAAAACCAGGGAATTGGCAAAAACCCATGTATTTGGTGGCAGTGTGAAACATCCACTTCCGGTCGACCCGGGTTGAAAGACCCGGCAAAAAAGAAGGGTTATTCCTGGGTCCTACCCGGGAAGGGTGGCAGTGTGAAAGCGCCAGGGTTGTTTTCAACCCGGGTCTTTCATATTGCCTCCCGAATGGTTCAGATTTGGTTACTGTTGCTATCGCAATAGTAAAAAAATCAGTTTTTAGCGTTGGAAAGTAAAAAAAAAAAAACATGCTGTATAGGGCTACAATCATCAGCATGCAAGAATGGCAGAGCATGCTAGCTAGCGCTTGGAGAACCACAAGTGCCAGCATGCCCTGTCATGCGTTACAACAAAATACAAATGAATACCCCTCCTAGCTACAAAATAAAATATAGGGCCGGCCCCCTACCATTAAAAAAAAAGACTTAACATTTAATGCCCCCTTATAAATAAACAATTTTTTTGTTTTTCACCATTGGTGGTGTGAAAGGGGTATTAGTGTCATAAAATGAATACAGACCCTTGTTAGTGAAATAAAATTAATACAGACTCTTGTTAGTGTCACAAAATGAAAACAGACCCATGTTAGTGAAATAAAATGAATACAGACCCCCGTTAGTGAAATAAAATGAATACAGATGTGTTACATATGAGTTAATTCCCTGCAATTACAAGCTTAATCGCATTCATTAAACCCCAAAACAATTTGAGTAATTTGAACAAATCGAATGATAATAATGCACATCATAATAGGTCTTACTATTTGATGACATTTAAATTCTAAATGTCAATTTATTGCCTTTCTAAACAAGATGTTAAGAAAAAGGAAGTTCAATTATTCGCAAATGTTATAATGTATTAATAAATATATTTATTTAGAAAACAGTTGTAAAATATATATAAAGTAAGACTTAAAATTATAGTTATAATATGTGGCTGTCACCTAAACGTTATGAAGGCATAATTTAAAGGTAAATGTAAGGAAGGAAACAAATTTATGGTTTGCATAAGAATTTATGGCCATGCAGTCAGATAATATAAACAACTGCATGCATCCTAACTCAGGACCAGATCCACAGTTATGAACATTAGCCCACTTTCATGCAAAGTGCTTAAGTAGGCTAAATGGAGGGGACAGCACATGTGCATACTTAGTTCCGTACAATAGAAAGTGAGAACAAATGGGCTGTGCGTCCACTCCACCTGTCAAGGTGGGCGGGGGAAGCATTTAAACTGTACGAGCAGATGGATGATCCATTCATGTTACTTAGATTTGCCTTATTGCAGCTTAAGTCACACAGTCTGCATGAGATAGGGAAGTAACAGGAGGATACCTGCAAGCTGAGTTAGCAGGCTAATAATGCAACCTGTAAACTGCAGCCTAAGATCTTCCAAAGAAAAAAACAGGAACCAGGCACCTTGAGTGACCAAGTTGTTCTGGCACTGTGGATACAGTGCTTTGGATTTAAATAGATCGTCCATGACCAGGATTGGATAGCCTGGTCATGTGATTCTTAGAACTGGACTCTGATTGGCTTTAACAAGTCATGTGATGATTCCAAAATTGGCAGCACCCATGAAATAGTCCTGGAAGCATGGTAATGGCAGCAGACAGATGACCCCTTATGCGTTAAGTACCACGGTTTGTGACACATATAAAGTGTGGAATTCCACCTAGTTACTACCTCTTGCTTCAGTTAGTTTGATGGCAAATGGAACTTTTCTTGAAGCTGATGCAAAGTACAGCAGGCGGTAGCCCAATGTCGGAAATGGCCAGTGATTTTACATGCCACAGCAAGCATCTCCTGCACAGATCTGTTATTTTTTTAAGAAATGCTGCATCACCAAGTTGATTGTGTGTCTAAAACATGGTATATGGTTAAATTTGCCAATTCGAAATGCGCTTAAAATATTAGTTCCGCTATCTGAAACCACAAAGCCTGAAGACAGTTTTAGTGGGGTCAGGCAGATTGCTTTGACATCACCTGTTTATCCAAAATATTGACAACTTGACCTATGCTTCTTCGTGAAACCAATGATGCATGGAGTAGCCTGCCTGTGAATGACCTGGCTTTCAACGACTGATGCTGTTGCTTCTGCTGAAAGTGATTCCCCTACCCACTGTGCTGTCACAATCATGTAACCTTTCATTTGACCGCAACCGCTTGTCCAGATGTCTGCAGTTATATGTACAGTCATTACAATGACATTTTTGTAGACAACAAATCCCTTTTCTTTTTACCTGACGATATAGTTCAGGAGTTGCTCTTCTGGAAAAGTAAAATTGTGATGGAATTTGGTAGCGTGAACATATGACCTCAACTAATCTTATAAAACTGTGTGTATATAATGGATATAGGACGTAAATCTACTGCTAGCATAGCTGTCACGGCTTTAGTTATGCGCTTTACTACAGGGTGGCAGCTGTCTTACTTGGTTCCTCAAGCAAATGCTTGTTCCACAGACAATTGTTGTTTGAAATGGATAAACTTCTTGGTCCCCTTCTGTGATGAGGATTCACAGCCGCAGCAGCACCAATCCTTTCGCTCATGGCTTCCTCAAAGGAGTCACACCACCACTGACTTCGGTGCTACATATTAAACAGATGCCTTGGCAACTGTCATCGGGATTTGGGTAAAAATATTTCCACACAGAAGAGGTTGATTTTTTAGTTCTTTGAGCAGGGATATAAATGCGCTAATCACGGACACAAATTGTTGACACCGAAGTTTGACTCTTCTACACAAAGAACATCATCCTCCACATTGCTATCCACTTGTTCTACAAAACATGGAATTTTATTCAATAGAATAATTTAAAGACGGGATGTCAAAATCTAATAATTACCAATTTATAAAAATACCGGATTTGTTTTAAGTGCAGCTAATAAGATGTTATAACTGGTGTTCAGAATGAATAAACAGTACACTATACAGATTAAGATTGAACAGCACAGAAATATACACTACCACACTAAAGTTAATCTCTTATAAATAGGTCAGTATGAGACTGAGTGAAAGCAGACAAAGCTACAGCATAGAACATTTTATAACCTGTTTTTCACTTTGATCTAACTAAAATGGCACCAAAATCAAGAGGGAGTGCCTATAAACCCTCCAAAACACACAAAAACAGTGTTACTGAACTGCCTAGTTGCAAAGGACCTGAAATCAAAACCAAATTTGTCAGGAAGATCCAAGCCATGCCTTGGTTCAACTCGGAACCCAAAAATTCGGATCTGTTAGATTTCACAGAATCCAAACTGATCATCTCTAAGAGATACTTATCTATGTATAGATATTTGCACCAAAAAAGAGTAATGACAAACATATATTTTCTATGAGTTAACCTTGTTAGCATGTAGTGTAAAAAAAACTATGACAAAGAAAATATATTCAAAAAGACATGTGATAAAAATAAAAGCAATACAAAAATGTAGTTGTAGAAGTTGAGAGGTAAAGAAAATAAGTCAGTGAAAAAGTTTATAAATCTGAACAGAGAAAAGTTGACAGCATCAAATGAGCTAGATGTACTGTGCAAAGAATTCCAAATATTGGTATGTCAAAAGTGAGAAATGGAGAAAAAAAAATCACACTCTATCTATTAAAGGCAGTGGGAATCCTTGTTAAAGATATAGCTAAATTCAGCTTCAAGGCAATCCTAGGCATAGGGTGCATGTGTGACGGACTAGGGCCCCACAGATAAGGGGTCCCACAAGACCCAGATCAGACCCTGCAAGTAATAGCTGCCCGGCCGCTTTATATAGCTTAGGATCAGAGCTCTGTAAGAAAGAAGCGAGTATGAGCTTATAGCTAATTTACCAGATCTGACTACCTACCACAAAGAGGAGCAAGTACATATATGTATATATATATATATAGAGAGAGAGAGAGAGAGACAGAGAGAGAGACAGAGAGAGAGAGAAAGAGAGAGAGAGAGATTCAGATCTAATAACGACAGCCAAGTTACGCACGCGACATGCTGATATTACCCATCGTAACTCTTATTGTACAGAACTTGTATGTAACGTCGTACGATAGGGGCATGACATCCCATGCAAGCCAACTATACGCACTGTGGGTGGAGAAAGCCATTAAAATTGTACAGTATGGGTTCTGGGTTCTGAACATGTAAGTCAAGTAAGCTATGTAAGTGCAAAGAGAGTGCATTATCCATAGTAGTGGGTAACAAAGGAAAGATATATATAT
>WWET01001311.1:36926-63424 GCA_011038615.1 Limnodynastes dumerilii | reverse complement strand
AGTCTCTGTATATATATATATATATATATATATATATATATATATATATATATATATAA
Source organism: Limnodynastes dumerilii (assembly GCA_011038615.1). Classification (NCBI taxonomy): domain Eukaryota; kingdom Metazoa; phylum Chordata; class Amphibia; order Anura; family Limnodynastidae; genus Limnodynastes; species Limnodynastes dumerilii. Next base: position 63,365 of record WWET01001311.1, on the reverse strand, counting down.
TGATATGGAGGAAGCGCTATATGGTGTATTATCATTTTTATTAAAAAACTAATTCAAGGACATAAAATGGTAAACAATTCTGCGTACCAGATAGAAAGAACCACAACGTGATTCAAACAAGCATGTGGATATTACCGCTCCCGCGGGTATTCAGGCAATCTCCTTCCCAGCGTCCTGGAAGCGTCAGTAGCCGAAAGACACAAGGTAAACACTGCCACAGATGGAGAGAGGGATGAACCCTTGGAAGAGGCGCGATCGTCTGGCCCCGCCCCTACGCATTTCGTAAGAATTGACTTCATCAGGGGGTGTGCCAGACAAACTATCATTCCCTATATATACCCCTCTACATAAAAACACATAAATATTTGCATTCCTATTGAACGATAATAACAAAGAACCGCAACATTTTTTTAAAATAAAATTGACAATGATACTAATTTAATTAATTCATATCACTATCATATGAGAGACTGGAGCTATTTAGACAAACATCCAAAATACATGTTTCTTTACTAAAATGATCATAGTAACACATTATTTACATTTTCAGGATGTGTTAGTTAAACTATGTATATACACCTTTTTATCTTCTATCATTTTTCAAGGTGCATATAATATTGAGATCCTAAAACGGACCTCTAAACATTCTCAAAACACAAAAGATTTGTGCTAGTAAGACCTATAACCAATGGTTCTATTTTAAAGGTCAATAGATTTATATATTTACCATAGTATACACATCATATAAAAAAATTTTATACACCAGGTTACATACAAACTATACAGAAATATAGAGAGAATACAGATAATACACAAATATACAAATACACACACATACATGCACATATACATATACACATGCATATACATATGATTAATGTTAACCAGAACACATATATCTTACGTTTTCATATATATATAAATGAAGTAATTTAAGACATTACTAGATTATAATGTAATATCTATCCTTCGACTATTTTATAGGTAGACTAGTTAAATTATCTATCAACATACACGGTCAGACAATGCATACTTAAAACAATCCTACAGTATACAGACAGGCAATTCAGTATATAGAAAGGAATAAATACATTTCTAGTTTAATATTGGCAGATTAACAGATCACAATCTTGAAGCCAAAGGTATAGCAAAAAACAGGTTGAATGTAGACTCAGTTCAATGGGGAGGATACACAAATATAAATAAATAAAAACTAACTAAAGAAAGGATGTTAACTCAAAACTCTCGTTAAGTCCAAATGGACTTATTGAATTCAACATAGAAATCCAATAGCATTCTCGTTTTGAGAGTTTTTTCAATAAATCCCCTCCTCTAACATCCAAACTGACCTGTTCAATTGCCCTGATGGTAAAGCTCTCCACTTGGCCCCCATGAACAATAGCAAAGTGACAAGATACACTATGTGCCATGTTTTTATTAACTATGTTATGGTAATGCTCCAAGGCCCTCGTTTTTAGGGAACGCTTGGTTTTACCGACATAGGACAGCTTACATATGCATTGAAGCAAATATATCACATGAGTAGAATTACAATTAGAAAAAATTTTTATTTCAAATTTTGTCTTGCCTCCTGTATCTGTAAATTGCTTTTCCTTACTGATATGTCTGCAGATTTTACAAGCACCGCAGGGATAACATCCTTTTGGCTTTGCAAATAATGGAGGCTTCTGAGATTCTACAGCTAGCAGACTGGGAGCTAGGAGAGACTTTAGAGTTTTAGCCCATTTTACGCTAGGTTTGTCTGGAAGGTAGGACAGTAGAACAGGATCCAGTTTTAGAACTGGCCAATGTTTATCAATTATAGTTTTTAATTTGCCACTGCAGCTATTGTAGTCAGTAACTAAAGGACACTCTATTAAAGAATGTGTTGTTATCTCCTCGAGAGACTGACCATTGGCAATTTTACTCTTATTTTTAGTTTTGGTTTTATACTCCAACAATTGTGATCTATCAAGATTTTTAGCCCTTAAAAAACTCTCCTCTATAAGCTTAGCTGGATAATTCCTTTCAAGGAACCTAGTTCTATATACTGAAGACTGTTCCTCAAATTTTTCAATTGATGAACATGGCACATTGTCCTTCCACTGCTTCAAATGACAGCTGCTATACTCTAGATAGCTATTGCTATCCACCTCCTTAAAGAAGGTGCAGGAGGATATGTTGGAATTGTCAGTAACTATGGACGGCACACTCAAAGAAAGGTCCAAAAAATCTATCTTTGACCCTCCAAACTGTAAGGTGAATTTTAGACCATAAATGTAGGAATTCAAAGTATCCACAAACACCTCAAATTCTACATTGTTAAAAAAGCTATTTATGAGGGACATAATGCCCCAAAAAAACGAAATAATAAGGTCCCCTTTAAACAGGGAGACAAGAGTAAAAATAAAAAAAATGGAAATAGAACCAAAAACATCCAGCAGAACACACATTATCAGAATAGGAGGAATATGAATGAAAATATTCCAACTCCAAGGGGGCCAAACAGTAGGAATAAAAGTGAAAATAATTATGATAAAAACACTAATATGAGAGAAAGGATAGAGACCCAGGGTAAAAAACCAAATTCTTGGTCTCAAGTTAAAAATGAAAGCATTGAAAGATCTGATGTCCAATCCCAGTATTGTAATCAAATCTGCTGATAAGGGGGGCGGGATAGCTGTATTGGATAAATACATTAAGGAATCACTACGGTTGTTGGGAGATGTTGAATCTTACAAAATCCTTTAAAAGGATCCCACTGCCCTCTTTGTAGGTGAATTAGAGAGGTTATTGACCTCAGGTTTAGCAACTGGTTGTATTTGCAGAGATGAGAGTAGAAGAAGTGGACCCAGTATTGGCAGAGATGAGTTCAATTATCTCTTAAACAAACACCCTAGAGTGGCAACATTTTATCAGCTGCCGAAGCTGCACAAGGACGGACTCAATCCCCCAGGGAGACCTATAGTCTCGGTCATTGAGTCCGTCACTGCAAGACTTTCGGAGTTTGTAGATATTCACATTAAAAAATATGTGCCACTCTTGGAATCTTTTATTAAAGATTCCACACAAGTTTTACAGTTTGTTTCAAAGATTAATTGGGAACCAATGTTCAACTGGTGTACGATTGATATGGAGGCGTTGTACACCTCCATCCCCCATGACATGGGACTAAGTGTACTTAGGAAGGTTCTAAATAACGATCAATCATTGTCTGAGGACATGATTGATTTTCTTGTAGCGTGTGCCAATTTTGTCCTGCAAAAACACTATTTTACCTTCATAGACGTGGTATACCTCCAGGTGAAGGGCACCGCGATGGGCACAGTTTTCGCTCCCAGTCTGGCGAATCTCTATCTTGGGGACTGGGAGCGGAACTGTGTCCATACACAGACGCTTAGTAAACATCTAAAATTCTATAAAGGCTATATAGATGATGTGATACTGATATGGGATGGCACACATGTAGAATTTGAGGTGTTTGTGGATATTTTGAATTCCAACATTTATGGTCTAAAATTCACCTCACAGTTTGGAGGGTCAAAGATAGATTTTATTGGACCTTTCTTTGAGTGCGCCGTCCATAGTTACTGACAATTCCAACATATCCTCCTGCACTTCTTTAAGGAAAAGCAATTTACGGATACAGGAGGCAAGACAAAATTTGAAATTAAAAATGTTTCTAATTGTAATTCTACTCACGTGATATATTTGCTTCAATGCAAATGTAAGCTGTCCTATGTCGGTAAAACCAAGCGTTCCCTAAAAACGAAGGCCTTGGAGCATTACACAATCATAGTTAATAAAAACATGGCACATAGTGTATCTCGTCACTTTGCTATTGTTCATGGGGGCCAAGTGGGGAGCTTTACCATCAGGGCAATTGAACAGATCAGTTTAGATGTTAGAGTAGGGGATTTATTGAAAAAACTCTCAAAACGAAAATGCTATTGGATTTCTATGTTGAATTCAATAAGTCCCTTTTGGACTTTTGAGTAAACATCCTTTCTTTAGTTAGTTTTTACTTATTTATATTTGTGTATCCTACCCATTGAACTGAGTCTACATTCAACCTGTTTTTTGCTATATCTTTGGCTTCAATTATATACAATTATAGTAGGTCAAAGCCCACTAATACCTTGCTGCGCTTATCTGTTTAACACATCTGAATACCATACAATAAACAAAAAATATCTGTATCGCAATGAAAGTCTTAGAGAGGTATTTTTCTTTCAGCTGTGTCTGGTGTGGAATTCTTTTCTTTAGTGATAAGGAGCAGAGAGAACAGACAGTGTATTGCCGTGTGAACCAAGTTTTTTGCTCTTTTTTTCACTCCAAAATCTGTATATTACTTGATGCTAACTGTGATATCACAATGCAGCCTGTATACAGTATGAATCAAGACAGCGGTGTTTACACTGTTCAGTTGTGCACTCACCGTTCTGATGTCTGATGCTGCAGATGATTTCTCCGTAAGGTGCTTCTGTGAATCCTTGCTCTCGGTAGTGTTGTCTCTGTATAGATGCCTGTTCTCTGTTCTGCTGTGATAGAAAGTGATTGCTGCTTGCAGCGGTTTTGTTAGCAGTACTCTCTCTCCCCTTGCATCTATTGCAGCTGTCTGCTAACCCGTCTTTCACTGAAACTGAGCGCTGGGGACATTGTGAAGCCAGAATACGCTCTGTTCATAGTTGCTAGGAGCACCAGTATCAGAATGGCTTAAATGATGTCAATTTGTCTTCAATGAGATTTGACAGATAACCCTAGAGTGGAATATTCATTAGATTGTGTTTACACTCTTGGGTACTATTAATAAAGTAAAGTAAGCTGCAGATAGCTAAATAGGCAATTTATGTGCAGACACTTGAATGTAGCATTTGTATGCATAAACATGATAAATATCTGTTTTTGCCTACCACACATTTCCATGATCAAAATCTTAATAATGTCTAGACTTGAGAGAAGTTTATGTTTTTGTATAAAATTAGCATTTGTGATAGTCCAGCAGATTAATAATTCATCCTGTGAGAAATATATATATATATACTGAGTGTATGATGAAATGATCTGGCACTTATTGAAATCAAGACTAATAAATTAATAGAAAATGTTGATATTAATGTTGTGATTGTTAGTTCAACAACACCTATTTATTAACTGATTCCACTGTAAAGCCTGCAGCATATTATAAGATTACATACTGTATTTCAAGGAGAACAGAAAATTAATGAACTGCTTAAAAAATATAGCATGTACAATATGACTGAGACAATTATTTTTTCTAATTTATTTAGCCATTTGTTGCCACCTTTTTATCGGTGTCTATGGAGTATAATCATTTGTGGCATCCACAGCTGGAGGGAAGACTCCCTATGGGGCATTGTAATTTGAGGCTACATATCCTTGCAGCTATACCCAGTTTATGAATCAAATGAAAATATCCTTATTAATATAAAAAACAGACATTTATTAGAAGTACTATGCAGCTTCACACTGTGTGCCCAGTGAATAGTTGATTAATTATCCCTATAGAATCTATTTATATCTGTCTGTGTATCCTTGTGTTGTTTTCCTGTGTGCTTCTTGTAGGCCTAATTGTAGCTGCATTTCTGTTGTGTATTTAGTGTTTTCTAAGTGAGTAAAATGATTCAGGGGCTATTTATGAAATCTGTCACAGGCTCAGGGAATCAGTACAGGTACTTTGGTATTGGTAAGCGAAGCAAGCTGGAAGCTAGAGGCCTTGAGATAGAGATTATTGCAGAAGAAGAGGTGGTGGTGTTACTCATTCATTTTATTCCACACAAAAAAAGAAATGTGACTAATGACAACTGTGGAGAATTTGGTGAACATTGGACTTACAGCTTCTGTAAAATGGGAGTTTATCTAAAGGGCCCTATTCAATTCCCTTCACGCACTGCGATAGATGGGAAAAAGCTTGCAATGCACTTTTTTCCGTCTATTATAGTAGCCAATTTTTATGCGCACCTCTATGAGGTGCGCATAAAAAAATATTTGCACCATTAGCTTTAAAACGCAAATAACGTGGGTGCGAGGCTAATTGACTCAGGCCCTATGTGTCTATAATTATACCAATTAATTAAAATTATATAAATTTTATTCCACACAAAAAATGTCACTAGTAACTACAATCATTTATTTGACTATGAATGGTACAGATGGTGTCTGTACAGTCATAAATAAAATGTAGACAATGCAGGGTTGCTGAATATCCGAGAGACTTCTGAAATTCCCTAGTAATACTAAGAAAAGGGGCATTTCTGGTCAGAGGGTGGGGCTTCAGAAATTGCATCATCAAGCCCTTCCCCTTGCAAGCAAGTATAGCTTCCCTGGGATCTCCCAGAGGGAAGTTTTAAAAAGTTGGCAACCCTGGGACAATGGTGCACCATATAAGAGGGGCAGACAGGGTGTGGTTTAAGTACGCTTGTTCTTAAGAAGATACATACGCATGGCAAGGTAAGGCAGCCTTTGGCATTCTTAAGTCAGTTAGGAACAGCAAAAACGAGGGCATGTCAAGGAAGTTGCCATATGTACAATTGTGAACCCATTCATTCTTATCTCCCTTCTTATTTGTGAATCAGGCCTCCATTCCTATGTGGTTAAAAACCTCTTAAAATGATTCAGGCTCAGCCTCAAGAATCTTGGAGCTCAGGATACGGATGAATGCTATGTACATATGGTGCAGAAACAGAAGAAACACTTTATTTCTCTATCTCTCTTTCTCTCTCTCTCTCTCTCACTCCCTCACACACACACATGCACAACACACACACAATAGGGACAAAAGTATTCAGTCCTAGGAGGAAGATGTATATATATATATATATATATACATCTTCCTCCTAGGACTGAATACTTTTGTCCCTATTGTGTGTGTGTTGTGCATGTGTGTGTGTGAGGGAGTGAGAGAGAGAGAGAGAGAAAGAGAGATAGAGAAATAAAGTGTTTCTTCTGTTTCTGCACCATATGTACATAGCATTCATCCGTATCCTGAGCTCCAAGATTCTTGAGGCTGAGCCTGAATCATTTTAAGAGGTTTTTAACCACATAGGAATGGAGGCCTGATTCACAAATAAGAAGGGAGATAAGAATGAATGGGTTCACAATTGTACATATGGCAACTTCCTTGACATGCCCTCGTTTTTGCTGTTCCTAACTGACTTAAGAATGCCAAAGGCTGCCTTACCTTGCCATGCGTATGTATCTTCTTAAGAACAAGCGTACTTAAACCACACCCTGTCTGCCCCTCTTATATGGTGCACCATTGTCCCAGGGTTGCCAACTTTTTAAAACTTCCCTCTGGGAGATCCCAGGGAAGCTATACTTGCTTGCAAGGGGAAGGGCTTGATGATGCAATTTCTGAAGCCCCACCCTCTGACCAGAAATGCCCCTTTTCTTAGTATTACTAGGGAATTTCAGAAGTCTCTCGGATATTCAGCAACCCTGCATTGTCTACATTTTACTTATGACTGTACAGACACCATCTAGTGACATTTTTTGTGAGGAATAAAATGTATATAATTTAAATTAATTGGTATAATTATAGACACATAGGGCCTGAGTCAATTAGCCTCGCACCCACGTTATTTGCGTTTTAAAGCTAATGGTGCAAATATTTTTTTATGCGCACCTCATAGAGGTGCGCATAAAAATTGGCTACTATAATAGACGGAAAAAAGTGCATTGCAAGCTTTTTCCCATCTATCGCAGTGCGTGAAGGGAATTGAATAGGGCCCTTTAGATAAACTCCCATTTTACAGAAGCTGTTAGTCCAATGTTCACCAAATTCTCCACAGTTGTCATTAGTCACATTTCATTTTTTGTGTGGAATAAAATGAATGAGTAACACCACCACCTCTTCTTCTGCAATAATCTCTATCTCAAGGCCTCTAGCTTCCAGCTTGCTTCGCTTACCAATACCAAAGTACCTGTACTGATTCCCTGAGCCTGTGACAGATTTCATAAATAGCCCCTGAATCATTTTACTCACTTAGAAAACACTAAATACACAACAGAAATGCAGCTACAATTAGGCCTACAAGAAGCACACAGGAAAACAACACAAGGATACACAGACAGATATAAATAGATTCTATAGGGATAATTAATCAACTATTCACTGGGCACACAGTGTGAAGCTGCATAGTACTTCTAATAAATGTCTGTTTTTTATATTAATAAGGATATTTTCATTTGATTCATAAACTGGGTATAGCTGCAAGGATATGTAGCCTCAAATTACAATGCCCCATAGGGAGTCTTCCCTCCAGCTGTGGATGCCACAAATGATTATACTCCATAGACACCGATAAAAAGGTGGCAACAAATGGCTAAATAAATTAGAAAAAATAATTGTCTCAGTCATATTGTACATGCTATATTTTTTAAGCAGTTCATTAATTTTCTGTTCTCCTTGAAATACAGTATGTAATCTTATAATATGCTGCAGGCTTTACAGTGGAATCAGTTAATAAATAGGTGTTGTTGAACTAACAATCACAACATTAATATCAACATTTTCTATTAATTTATTAGTCTTGATTTCAATAAGTGCCAGATCATTTCATCATACACTCAGTATATATATATATATTTCTCACAGGATGAATTATTAATCTGCTGGACTATCACAAATGCTAATTTTATACAAAAACATAAACTTCTCTCAAGTCTAGACATTATTAAGATTTTGATCATGGAAATGTGTGGTAGGCAAAAACAGATATTTATCATGTTTATGCATACAAATGCTACATTCAAGTGTCTGCACATAAATTGCCTATTTAGCTATCTGCAGCTTACTTTACTTTATTAATAGTACCCAAGAGTGTAAACACAATCTAATGAATATTCCACTCTAGGGTTATCTGTCAAATCTCATTGAAGACAAATTGACATCATTTAAGCCATTCTGATACTGGTGCTCCTAGCAACTATGAACAGAGACCTTATTACTCTGGTGTTATTTATTTAACGCATATTTAGTTAAGCTCACATTCTGTAAAACTTTGCATGGAGACCTGTTCTCACTGGATAACTGTCTGGGGAACCACCTGCCATGGGTGCTGAGCAAGTCTCTGGTCTCTGTACCTCAGCCATGAGGGAAGCCTTCATTGCAGCCTACTCTTGCTTTCAAAGTTGTTTTTGTTTTGTCCCAGCTGGAGGAAGGGTGGGGGGTATTTTACCTGCTACATATGCCCTTATTGTTTTAACACACCCACTTTGATGGCATGGCAAGGCTTAAAGTCTCTATGATAGATGATTGTGAGGGGGGGTGGGGGCAAGAAGTTTTTGTACTGGGACAAAATAACTCTTGGCTGCCTTGCCTGTGCCTACAAAAAACAACAAAAAACAAAAGACTGTACAGCCACGACCATAAGTTTTGAGAATGACACAAATATTAATTTTCACAAAGTCTGCTGCCTCAATTTTATGATGCCAATCTGCATATAAAAGGGCTTCACAGGCAAGGATATTGCTGCTAGTAAGATTACACTTAAATTAACCATTTATCAGATCATCAAGAACGTCCAGCAAGCACCAGGACTGTTTCTTAAAGTTGATTAAGCTCCGAGTACCACCAGTGCAGAGCTTGCTCAGGAATATCAGCAGGCAGATGTGAGTGCATATGCACGCTCAGTGAGGTGAAGACTGTTGGAGGATGGCCTGGTATAAAAAAAGGCAGCAAAGAAGCCACTTCTCTCTAGGAAAAACATCAGGGGAGACTGATATTCTGCAAAAGGTACAGATATTGGACTCTAAAGCCTGGGGTTAAGTCCCCTTTTAGATTGTTTGGGGCATCTAGAAAAACGCTTGTCTGGAGAAGAAAAGGTGAACACTACCGTCAGTCCTGTGTCATGCCAACAGTAAAGCATCCTGATACCATTCATGTGTGGGGTTGCTTCTCAGCCAAAGGTGTGGGTTCACTTACAATCTTGCCTAAGAACACAGCCATGAATAAAGAATGGTAGCAAAACATGCTCCAAAAGCAATTTCTCTTAACCATCCAAGAACAGTTTAGTGCTAAACAAAGCCTTGATGGAGCACCTTGTCATAAGGCAAAAGTGATAACTGAGGACAGGATTCACACTCACGTGTGTGATTCGTAGGTGTGGATACACATGTATCCGCACCTACTTCTCTGGTCCCCTCCTCTGCCCTGCTCCTGTTTTTAAGTGCCTAATGGCACTTACGAGTGCCATAGGCAACCTTAAGTCACCTGGTCCAGAGGATCAGGTGCACAACCTTCATACGACGCCATAAAGGCGTTACGAAAAGAGGGCTTTCCCCCCTATATGCATGCCGTATCTCCGCCGTAAAGGCAGAGATAGGCATGCAAATTAGGGGACGGGGCGAGGGAAGCCCCATTATGATCAGCTATGCGGCCGTATAGCTGATTGTAAATGTTAGGGTAGGAATCTGGACAATGAAGTGTCCAGATTTAAGCGCGAAAGCGGGGAGTGCACAGGGGCCTGAACTCCCTGCTACAATGGCGGCCGACAGACCTTGGGCATCCATAAGGCGCCCGCAGGTCAGGATCCGGCCCCATGAGTATTTTCCCTCTTAAGGAGGGAAAATACGCATGCCTATACCCAGCCCTCTCTCCCAGCCTAATTTACATCCCCCCCCCACCCACTTTCCCCAGAGGCTACCGTGGCATGCCTCCTTTCACCTAAAAACTACATGCTGTCTCTACGTGCCTAAGGGCTATGTAGATGGCGTAGTCACACTGACTACGCATGCCCAGTGGCAAAAATCGGCCACTTATGCACTTCTTAGGTGTGAATCAGGACCTAAGTGGCAAAAATCATGGAGGTCGCTACTCATCTCTAAAAACTATTACAGGACAGTTACTTATTCGGTTCTAGTTTATTTCACATTATACAAATTGAAAGGCGGAACGTTGACAGAGTTTAGGATACAGCAGGGATCTTGCATCGGACCTGCACTACTGCTTCCATTGAAACTAGATATAGATTCAGCCCATAAATATTATTAGCAGAACCTTCTGGTGTCAGAGAGGTATCAGCAGTGTTGGAGATATATTGTAGTCCACACACTGTAAACTTAACCAGTTGTTGGTTTTTGAACAGGGTAACAGTTCAAGCAATGTAGACACAGAAAGGGTTAATACCTTTGGCAGTATACAATGACACTGGAATTTATGCAGCAACAGAATTTAACAGTATAACAGTGGATGGTGACAAAGCAGCAGTATGGATATGCAGGCACAGACTGTATGCAATATACTGACAAGGTCTCTCTCTCTCTGTGATGCAGTAACAAAAGAAGAATATGAGTTCATTGTTATTGAGGAGCCATCGGTCCCATCTATATACATATTACCTAAGGTCCATAAAGACCAAACCAGACCATCGGGGGTTCGATTATTTCGGGCTGTAATTCCATAACATCAAATTTGTCTGCCTTCATTGACTTTTACTTGGAAATTCCCGTTCTTATTTAAAGGATACAGCTGATCTTTTGAGGCATCTACAGAACTACAGTTGGGGTGAACCTATGTATATGGTCACTGCCGATGTAAGTTCTTTTTATACCATTATTTCCCACTCAGTCGGCATCCAAGGAGGCCTTACATCAATATACGCTAAATTCTGATTTAGTTGAATTCATTATTGCTGGAATTGATTTTATTCTGAGCAATTATTTTTATTTTGAAGGGAAATTTTATTTGCAGTGTCTTGGCACAGCCATGGGGACGAGGTTCGCATCCAGCTATGCCAACCTGTTTTTGTCCTCTTGGGAGGATGAGCGGATGTGGCAGGGACATTGCTGTGTGGCGAACCTCTCCTCATGGCAAAAATATATCGATGTTTTGTTTTTTTGGCATGGTGATAGGAGGGAATTAGACTTGTTTTGTGATTATTTAAATATTAACAATTTGAACATTAAACTAACGTATACTGTTAGCAAATTAGAAATGAATTTCTTGGACCTTACTTTGTATATAAAGGACAATACAGTTCACACAAAGAGCTATCGAAAAAGTACTGATTTAAATTCTTTTATTGATCTTACAGTTCTCACCACCGGACATGGCTTCAAAATATGCCAGGTGGACAGTTTAGATGCCTCAAGAGAAACTGTAGCAAGAATTCAGTGTATAAGGAGCAGGTTACAAGAATGCAAAATCAGTTTGCTCAAAAAAGTACAATAAAGAATTTTTAGAAACTGTGGAACAGAAAATTGGAGAAATTGATAGATCCAAGATAATTAAACCTTCAACTGTTAGAACTAAACAGATCACCATCAGTGGTCTTTCTATACTAAGTATAATACCAACTTTAGAAAAATGTAAAAAGTGTTTAATACACATTGGAAAATTTTAAAAAAAGATCCAATAATTGGTGATACAATACCTGATAGGCCCGAATTTATTTACAGGCAGGCTGAGAATCTTAACATTTTTTAGTTCATAGCTCTCTACCTGAAATTAATAGATCCCTGATTCATACAAAGGGTTTTCATGGGTGCGGCCTATGCAAAGGCTGCCAAACTACCCATATGGAGAAGTCTAAGTATGAGTCCATTTTGGTTAATGAAAAAAACTCTTCAAACTTTAGTTTATAACTTGTAATTCTCATAATGTTGTATATGTCATACAGTGTAGTTGCAATTTAATTTATGTTGGGAGAACCACTCGCCCACTTAAGGTACAATTAATTAAACATATTCACAACATTAAAAAAGATCTTGCCACACACTCACTTTCTGCCCACTTTAAGGAACAACATAATTGTTCACCTTCCCATGTTCAAGCCTTTTGGGGTATACAAATTATTACGAAAACTTGGAAAAATAATGATATGGAAAAACGACTAACTATGGCAGAAATGAAGCATATTTTCGAATTTCAATCACTTCATCCAAAAGGTTTAAACTTAGATTTTAAATTAAAATAGTTTCTGTAGTTTTTTTATATTTATTGTTATTTTTAATATTTATTATTAACAGCATGTGCATTTTTATTCATATTTATTTTATTTTCATATTTCTTTTTTAGTTTTTTTTTTATTCTTTGTTTATGGCTTATAAATGCTAATAATATTTTTCTAAATGATATACAAATTGGATGTTGGAGAGTATGTATAATTAATTGTATTTTTTTAATACTATTAAAATCATGGATTGTAAATTTTTACCCAGTCATATTCTACTATGCAAATGTATTATGTATTGTCATGTAAAATGTTGTAATTGGAGCCCATAGCTAATTTTCAGGTCTTTGTTCCTTTAAATCATGTTAATGAAAGGGCCCTTTAGGAATATATATATTCCTTTATGCCATATATCATATGTTTAATGTGGATAATATCCTTTTATTAATAATATGTACCTACTGCATGATTAAAAATATAGTACCTAACAAATAAACTAGTGGTCTTATTAAATGTATGGACTGGATATCAGACAGTTTTTATTATTTGCCGACCAACTATGCTCTCCAAATATATCCTTATTTTTCTATTGTATCCAGCGTGCTAAAATATCCTTTTAAGAAAGTACACTGTATCTACAAAGAAAAACATTGTTTTAAATTGAAGGAAACAAATTATTTGTTTATTAAAAATTTTATGTGTTGCTCCAATGAGAAGGGAAGGTGGTGTTTAAATACCGCTCCCGCCTCTGTCCCCTTATTCACCTTGAAAAAGGCTGTGGAATACAACTGAAACGTGTTGTAAGGGGGACCTGCTTCTATCCATTTGACCAGTGCCTGTGAAACTCTAGCCATGAGAGGTCTGTGTCTCAGTGCTGTTATACCATCCACGATCTCACACTTTAAAGGGTATGCTGTTGCCAGTGTTCTTTTGGTTTTGCTGTGTTCATGTTTTTATGTAAATTTCATATGTAATTAAAGAATCAAGTTGTTGTTTTTTATACTCATCTATATCTTTTGTTCTCTTATATTTTTTTCTTAAATTTGAGTCCTTGTCTATACCATCATTGATGAGGACGTGTGATTGGGATCATTAACATCTTATGCTTGGTTTCTGCTAAAGGAGAGAGGACTTACACCTCACCTGGGACTATAAACTTTATTTCTTTTTAACCAGTTGTTGGTTTTTGAACAGGGTAACAGTTCAAGTAATGTAGACACATAAAGGGTTATAAAGGGAATTTATGAAGCAACAGGATTTAACAGTATAACAGTGGATGGTTACAAAGCAGCAGTATGGATATGCAGGCACAGACTATATGGGATATACTGACAAGAGGCCTGATCCAGAGCTACGATGTTACACTGAGCGCTGTAGCGCTCAGCGTAACATCGCTGCTCTGGCCCGACACTCCCCCTTGTAGGAGCGTATTAACTCTCCCTTACGATCGGGCGTTTCCATAGTGACGCCGGGCAACGTCTGCCCGACGCATGCGCATTACGCTTACGGCCGCCGTACTAGCGACGCCGGCCGTAGCTCTGGATCAGGCCCCAGGTCTCTCTCTCTGTGATGCAGTATCAGCAGTAATGAGGAGTAATCCGCTGATGGTACTGAATACACTAATCATTAATCACATAAGACACTAATAGTTCTTGTCTTTCGTACAGCGCTATTTATAGAGTTGAGCGGCTCAAACAGGTTGCACATGTGCAGGGAGAAAGTCAGTAAAACACTAACGTAGATCTGGTATAAAATGTCAACAGTCAAAATGTCGACATGTCAGAATGTAGATAGATCAAAATGTTGAAAGTTGAGTATTATGGGCCAGATCCAGACTTAATAAGAACAACGATTTTATGCATGTGGCATACGTAAATCTGGCTGTGGGAACGCACTGCGCATGCGTTTCACAGATGTTACTCATTGTAACTGTGATCATACTTAACTTGTTTGTAACTCCATACGAGAGGGTGTGCCATCCCTATGCAATGCATTGTGGGTGGTGGAGGGCATTTAAATTGTATAGTATGGGGTTAGTTAGGCACTTACGAACAACAATGCATTACGTACACAAGGAAAAGTTAAGGTAGGGTTCTGAACACGTATGTTCGCTAAGTTACGTAAGTAAGAGAGAAGTGCCAGAGGGCATGCATTATCCTTGGTAGTGCGTAACTTAGGCACTCATGCATACGTAAAATGACCCTATGTTAGTAATTGTTTGTAACATCTGTAAACCAAATGTAATGCAAGTGGCTTGCATAAAACTTCAGAAATATTATATATATAGGACAGCAGCCCCTGCCAGTTAAGTTCCTTCTATTAAACATTACATTTTTCAATCACTCCAGACCTTTAAATTTATTGACTTTTTCTTATTTTTAACCTTCAGCAATTGATGGCACACATTGGATCTTTTGCTTAGTGCCCAAATGGTTGTTTCCTCTTTGTATTCTCTCTCTCCCTCTTCTCTGACAAAATCGGCAATCAGACGATGAAACACGTCACTTGATTTAAAAATTGATTTTTTAAGGTGTCTACTACAGTCGTGACAATTATTATATCTCCTATCCACGTATCCGTCAACTGTTAGAAAGAGTACTAGAGAGAACAAAACCACAAATGGAAAGTCTTGCACCAGAAAATCTCCTGCAGGTGAATCCCTCAGTGAAGCTGCTTGTGTGTCTCACAACTATACTTCACAAACAACTTGCTGGAGGAGTTAACATCATGGAACTAAGAGTCAGGGTGACAAGACTAAGTTATAATGGAATAACCACCCGAAGAAGCAGGACAGTTTCAACGGGATAATCCAGACTGTCCCATTTATTTTCAAGCTACTGACTCCAACAACTCCTTCCAACAACATCTATACTTCCATAACTATAACTTTGGAACCTGGCAATTGCTGATTAATAACATTTGGCTTTTATAATGAGAGTTGCTCTCCTTTTCTTTAGTGGAACAATATCAGTGGATTTAATAATAGTGACAGACTGAGCAGTGAGACCCATTATTTACTGCTATTCAGGTTTTAATTAAATCAATATTAATGTGTATGTGTGTTTTTTTTGTATGATGCTGACCATTAGTTATATGTATTTTATTTGTTTATTTCTAAAGTTAATAATAATTTAGGTGTACTACTGTTGCCAAATCCATGCACTGCAGTCCCTGATTTTAGTTAATTAATGTATCAATTTTATTGTTGAACATATATAGCTAATAATTCCTAAGCACCCCTTTTCAGGTTTTTTTCTTACTAGGATACAGCCTGTTTTATATGGCAGTCTTCAGGATATGGTATATATGGGTCTGGTATAAAATGTCAACAGTCAAAATGTCAACCGGTCAGAATGTAGACAGGTCAAATTGTCGTCAGTTGAGGACTGTATTAATATTTTTTTGGAACATCTATAAAGTTAATGTAATGCAGGCAGCTTGTGAAAAAATGTAGTAATATATATGTAATACTAACATAATGCTCAACTGTCGACATTTTGACCAGTGAACAATGTAATTGTCGACATAATAAGCGGCATGAATCCCTGCATCCTTCATACTTTACCAATCAACACTAGAGGACCAGGGAGGAAGAAAGGAGGCAACGCCTAGAGGGCACTTCTCTCAAACAAATATGAGCTGGGAAAACACATCACAAGAAATAT
Source organism: Limnodynastes dumerilii (assembly GCA_011038615.1). Classification (NCBI taxonomy): domain Eukaryota; kingdom Metazoa; phylum Chordata; class Amphibia; order Anura; family Limnodynastidae; genus Limnodynastes; species Limnodynastes dumerilii. Next base: position 46,786 of record WWET01001311.1, on the reverse strand, counting down.
ATCTGGCATGCAGGCAAAGGCAGCACAGCCACCTCACTTGCATGAACTTACACTGCGTGAACCCTATCGAAATGTCTGCGCTGTCCACACTTAAAATGATGGTGAAAAATCTGGATAGTATTGATAGAATCTAGCGTGCCCTCACTGTGCTGTATATACACTCTCCCAACCCACGTGGTGGAAGCGCTGCCACTTCCTCTACCATCCTGCCTCATCTTAAATGGTCTTAAATGGTACGAGGAGAGGACCCTGGGTCTAATGATTCATCCTAGGAATGCTGCGCTTTTGCATGCACTGCCTATAAAAAGCCATCTTTTTCCAATCCTAGTGACCATACAATGCCCCCATTTCAAAAGTGTGGATCCAGTCCAATATATGTATTCACTTGTGCCCCTGATGTACACCAGCTAGCATATACTGCTGTTTATGTGTTTGGTGCATTTAACTACATAAGCCTCTGCATGTGCCAGCATTGTTAATAAATAACTTATGCTAGGTCTAAATTTATTGTAATTTAAATGTAAGATCATTTATCTGCATTGTTTCTCATGAGATTAATTGCTTACAAAAAATAAAGTGTAATATAATGGAATTTAGGAAATTAATCATATGACATCTATAATACAAAATTAATCACCCACTAAAAGAAAAAACTTCTTGCACTCTTCATTTTAAATGAACTTTTAAATGAGCAATTGCTTAACATTTCTTGGGATTAGCCCTTAGTTCTTTTCCTATTAATTTATTTTGATGAGATCAATCACCTCAAACTCATTCCTGTGTGATTAAATAGCACCCTTGAAAAAGATAATTTGCTACACAATAGTATCCACTTTGTGAAAGAACCCTGTAGGGTTTAAAATGTATTAGAGAGGAGCTGCTTGCCGCTTTAGTCCTCTCTCTGCCTGGCACTATAAGTTTTTTACCCGTGTGTGTCCAGCAATTTCTATCCATCAGCCGTCCATGGATCCAAGGTCATGGACCCAACGGCAGGATTCACTTACATCGGTACTGGACTTAGTATGGGGACAGAGGAAGCTTCTTAAGTGCAGAGAATTAGGAAACGACCTACTGAGCATGTGTAGTAGGTCATTTACGCAATCTACTTACAACGTAGGTACACAGATTGAGTATGTGTGGTCTTTAAAGACCACACGTAGATATTTAAGAAGGAAGGGGTGTGCCATGGCAGCCTCTGTCCTTTTTAAAGAAGAGTAGGTTAGAGGAGGGATGTAAATTAGCTGGAGAGGGCATGGGGAAGGAAATGGTTAGTTAAGGAAGCCCTATGGCACTCTTAAGTGTCATAAGGTTCCTAAAAACCTGGACGGGTTGAAGGGCAGGACAGGTAAGTTAAGTGCGGATACAGCCGCACCTACCTCACTCTTAATTGTGAATCAGGTCCAGAGAGACTAGTTCTCTTAGGGGGTAGCTTATTTTATGTATATATTTATTATATTGTTATTTTTAATTAGATTTGGTACAATGGGTCGGATCCAGAACAACATCCAAATACGTCCATCAGATGCCGATGACAGTTACTGCGCATGCGTAGTAACTATTTGACGTAATCTACGTATCGTTTTGTTATATACGCAATCTACGTAATGAAACAATGCGTAGATTAAGTAAAATAGTTATTACGCATGCGCAGTAACTGTGATCGACATCTGGCGGACGTATTTCAGCCGACGGACGTTGTTCTGGATCCGCCCCAATGTTAGTATGTATGTCTAAAATAAACAATAATATGACTGGTATTTTTGCAGTTAATGTTTAAACAATAAAAGCTTAAAACAACTATTACCTGTGGACCTGATCCAGGTCTCACTGTGTATCCTTGTAAAAAGTAGGGGAACTGTAACTGCACTCCTTAGTGTGTGAAGAACTGTACAATTTCTTCCTCTATGCAATGATAACTACAATGCTGACTAGAAAAAATAACATCTGATGAGTAAACAAATTCAAAATCGCAACAAAAAAACTAAATAAATAGATGGTAAGGATCTTGAGGAAACACAGGACCAGATTCACACCTAAGAAGCTCCGGCTTTTTAGGTACGTAAATTTAAGAATGTAACTATTGCGCATGCACAGTAGTACATTTACGCAATCTATGTATCAGTTAGATATGTATCTTTAAAGACCGCACGGAGAAGTTTAGGAAGAAAGAGGCATGCTTATGCTGCCTCAGGGAGTGCTTAGTTAGAAGTGGGAGGGGGGAGGGATTTAGATTAGCCAGGGAGGATGGGGAGAGGCATTCTCAGTGCATAGTTTCCTTCTTAAGAATAAAACTACGCATGGTTAGTTAAGATAGCCCTATGACATTTTTAAGTGCCATAAGGTCCCTAAAAAAAGGGAGCAGGTTAGGGCCTTAACCAGTGAGTTAGGTGCGGATCGTAGTTGTGAATTCAGTCTACAGTCTCTAAAAGTAACAAAGCGGGTAATCAAGCAAATTAATAATAAAATGGTAAAAAAAAGAAACAAACAAATTATATGATATGCTATGGATAGTGGGAGCTCTATGCCCAGAGATTATTAGCAGAGACATGGGTTGTTTGGTGCACATGTAGTGAGGTAACCGGGTTATAATCTACCCACGGTGTGCTATCTCTTGACTGTATAACCCTGTACATTGGAGCCCTGCGTAGGGGTTTTTAAAGAAGTTTCTTTTATGTGAAAATTTTATATGCCAATATTGGAAATGGAATAAATATTCATGGTTGAAATCCAAGTAGTATCTGGACTGACTTACTCCTGGGGAGGACCTTTATGGTTGATATGTATAAAGCCCAAGGGGTTAACATGTGAGTAGATCGTCGTCTTTCTTTTCTGTGTACCCTGTGAAATCCTTCTTAATGAAGGAAGTGTATATCTTGTGTCTTTGGGCCTGATCCAGACCTATGCCCGCAACCGATCGTACGGCGGTCGGGAGCGTAAAACCGGGTGAAAAAACGCACTGCGCATGTGCAGTATGACAACTTCCGGTCGTCCGAAGGACATGAGAGTACAGCGAGCGTATTTTAAGCGTAATTTTCGACCAAGGGGCATGCGTTTTGTACGACGATAGTCCGGACGCTCGAGTTACTACACAGAGGCGGGGATAGCCATTTAAATTGTACAGTATGGGCGTGCTAAGCCCCGTACGACCAGCGTATTGGTGCGAAAGTTCGTACGGTCGCTGGAAAAAGTTAGGGTAGGGTTCAGCCGCCGTAAGTAGGTACAATCAATGGGAGTGTCATGAGCGTGAAAGTTTATACGCCCGGGCGATCATACGCTACGCTCGCGGGCGTAGGTCTGGATCAGGCCCTTTATGAGGAGCTAAGGACTGGGGCACATTGAGAAAGTGAATAGGAGAAGTGAATAGTGAGTTAGACATTGCAGAAGTGACCTTGGAAGATTGGGATATATGTGATGTGCACACCATTCTATCTTATCTTTTAAAGAAACCTGTTGAGACTTCACCACAACTAAATAAATAGATAGAAGATCGATATTTATCACTTCAATGAATGAAAACAAGGCATGATATTTTCTAAATAGAAGGACTTTTCTAAATAGGAGGACATTTCTATTATTTGCCAGTTGAGCTGCTATTTTTAGAGACGTCTCAATCACATTTATTCTTTGGGATTGCGGTGTTACATTTAGAGAATTTTGTCTCCTCTAGGTCCTTATCATTTATTTGTTTGTTTTCATTTTTACCATTTTATTATTGATTTGCTTGATTACCTGTCAGTTGAGACTGAGCTGCTACTTTAAGAGACATCTAAATCGCTGTTTGTCTTTGGAACTGCTTTGTTACTTTTAGAGACTGGGGCTTATCCAGAGCTACGGCCGCCATAGTTAATATGGCGAGCATAGGCGTAAGATCGGCTGAAAAGCTGATCTACGCATGCGCCGGGCAGATGTTGCCCGGCGTAACTACGGCAACGCCCGATCGTGGATCGGGCGTCCGTAGCACCAGTGTAGTAACGCTGGAGGGGATGGAGGGTAATGAGGCTGGGAGGGCGGCGTTATCATACTAACGCTGCCGTCCCAGCGTATTTACACTCCCTTATGCCGGCTGAAGTTAGGGTAGGCTTCAGCCGGCATAAGGGAGTGTAAATACGATAGGGCAGGGGGAGTTTTAGGGGGAGTCCTACGATGTAGCGCTGAGCGTTAGTACGCTCAGCGCTACATCATAGGTTTGGATCAGGCCCTATGTTTCATGAAGATCCTTACCATCTATTTATTTATTTAGTTTTTCTTGTTGCCATTTTGTATTTGTTTAATCATCAGGTGTTAATTTTTCTAGTCAGCATTGTAGTTATCATTGCATAGAGGAAGAAATTTGTTCAGTTCTCTATACACTGAGGAGCGCAGCTACCCTACTTTTTACATATACAGGTGAAACTCAAAAGTCAATTTATTTCAGTAATTCAACTTAAAAGGTGAAACTAATATATTTTATAGACTCATTACATGCATGCAAATTTCTTTCAATTTTGAAGATTATGGCATACTGCTTAGGAGAACCCCAAAAGCAAAATTTCACAAAATTAGAATATTACGTGAAATCAATAAAACAAGGTTTTTTAAATATAGAAATGTCAGCCTGCTGAAAAGTCTAATCATGTGTATGTACTCAGTACTTGGTTGGGCCCCTTTTACACGAATTTCTGCCTCAATGCGGCGTGGCATAGATGCTAAGAGCCTGTGGCACTGCTGAGGTGTTATTGAAGACCAGGATGGTTCAATAGCGGCCTTCACCTCTTCTGCATTGTTTGGTCCATGTCTCTCATCTTTCTCTTGGCAATGCCCCATAGATTCTCTATGGGGTTCAGGTCTGGCGAGTTTGCTGGCCAATTCAGCACAGTAATCCCACGGTCATTGATTCAGGTTTTGGTTCCTTTGGCAGTGTGTGCAGGTGCCATGTCCTGCTGGAAAATGAAGTCACCATCTCCATAAAGCTTGTCTGCTGAAGGAAGCATGAAGTGCTCTAAAATGTCCTGGTAGACGGCTGCGTTGACTCTGGACTTAATAAAGCACAGTGGACCAACACCAGCAGATGACATGGCTCCTCAAATCAACACAGACTGTGTAAACTTCACACTAGATTTCAAGCATCTTGAATTGTGTGCCTCTCCATTCTTCCTCCAGACTCTGGGACCTTGGTTTCCAAATGAGATGCAAAATTTGCTCTTATCAGAAAAGAGGACTTTGGACCACTGGGCAACAGACCAGTTCTTTCTTTCTTTAGCCCAGGTAAGACGCTTCTGCAGTTTGTTGTTCAGGAGCGGCTTGACAAGAGGAATACAACATATGAAGCTCATGTCCAGGATCCGTCTGTGTGTGGCGACTCTTGATGCACTAACTCCACCTTCAGTCCACTCCTTGTGCAGCTCCCCCACATCTTTGAATGGCCTTTTCCTGACAATTCTCTCCAGGCTGCGTTCATCCCTGCTGCTTGTGCACCTTTTTCTTCCACACTTTGCTCTTCCACTTAACTTTCTGTTAATGTGCTTTGATACAGCACTTTGAGAATATCCAATTTCTTTTGCTATTTCCTTTTGAGGCTTTCTCTCCTTGTGGAGGGTGTCAATGATGGTTTTCTGCACAACTGTCAGGTCAGCAGTCTTCCCCATGATTGTGAATTCTACTGATCCAGACTAAGAGACCATTTAAAGGCTCAGAAACCCTTTGCAGGTGTTTGGAATTAATTTGCTGATTAGAGTGTGACACATTGAGCCTACAACATTGAACCTTTTCACATTATTCTAAGTTTGTGAGATTTTGATTTTGGGGTTTTCATAAATTGTAAGCCACAATCAACAAAATTAAAACAAATAGAGGCTTGAAATATCTCACTTTGCATGTAATGAGTCTATATAATACTACAAAAACAGAGCGTAAGCGGACTTAGGATTTTAAGCTTTCTACTGTGGCTGCTACACTGATTCATTAACGGACAAATACTGGAGCTTATCCATCGGAGGGAGAGAAACTCAGAGGTACGTGACACCCTAGGGTTGGCCACCCGCGGAAGAACTGCCAGCGTCACTTAACCTCAGTTACCATCGTTTGCACCTCCTCCCCCCCCCCTCGATTTCATCCGTCCACCCTAATCAGCTGGTATTACTACTCTGTTTGACTGCACCAAATTGTATTGAATCCACTCCACTTTGAATAATCAGCGGCAAACCAAACAGCTCCTCACTTCTCCCCTGAAAGCGGGTATTGGAGGTAATACATCTCCCGCTCACAGCGGACTCCACTACCATCGCGGACACCAGGGGCTCTGTGAGTAATCACTTGTATACTTCAAAGTCCCTCATTGGATTAGCCTGTCCGGTTGGGCAGTCATCAATTCCAAGTTGGCAACATCTTATATTAATTGGAACCATAATAAGCCGCATTGGGGTGGTATACTCGATCTGGGAATCCATTTGTTTCAATATATATATATATATATATACTATATATATATATACATTGGTGACGGATAAGATTTGACACAGCTGAAGGGTGGTAGATTGCCAATCTCAATTGTTGTGGTTATTCAATTGTATTAATTTATGCATGAAACATACACTTTATTAAAAAAGGCAATTGTTTCAAAGTGCATGAATATATGATACATTGTATCTTTTACAGTGATTTTCTAAAAGAACACAGCCTAAATAGAATCTTGTTTTATTGATTTCTCAATATTAATGCTTATTGTATTTGATTAAAGTTTTTTATGTTTTACTTTTATACCATTGCCCGTTTATTGTTGATCATTCATTAACGCCATCTTATAGACGCTATTCCTTTTATAAGAATAGGGACTAGCGCTGTCTTGTTTTTGTAGTATTTCTGAGAAATAACTTATTGTTTTTTCTTATAGGGGATTCTGCACAAATCCCCCAGATGGCAGCTGACCATATATTATTATTCTTTAACTGATTTTTGTACCCAATATATAGTGTGCTATTTTACTATTTTACTTTAATTGAGCTAAATACAGTACTCAGTAAGCGCCCATAACTTTTTTAATATATATTTGAGTCTATATAATATATTAGTTTCACCTTTTAAGCTGAATTACTAAAATAAATGAACATTTGCAAGATATTCTAATTTTTCGAATTTCATCTGTATATTGATTGAAGGTCAAATACTGATAGGCATTGTGTATAGGTATGATAGTGGTACTTTTTCCTTATAAAGGGGATAAGATAATAACCCCTATTTGGGCATTGTTCTAGCTGCTCCAGAAGGTGTGCAGGTCTTATTATTATATATTTTCTGTGTGTATCCTGTACTCATGGAGGTCTGGAAGTCCGCACAAAAGAGGGGAGTGAACTCACTTCTCATTTCATAGAAACATAGAAAGTGACGGCAGATAAGAGCCACATGGCCCATCTAGTCTGCCCAGTTGTTTATTTAAAACTATACTGACCATGGACTCTATTTACCTTCAATTTAGTTTAAGATTTAGGATATCATTATATTTATCCCAAGCATGTTTAAACTGTTCTACTGTGTTAGCCTCAACCACCTCAGATGGGAGGCTATCCCCATTTCTATCACCAGTCAGTAATTTTTCCACACATTTCCTCTGAATCTTCCACTCTCCAGTTTAAATGCATGACCCCATGTTCTATTACACCTCTTTCTCTGAAAAATGCCATTCTTCTCTAGCCGGTCACAGCCCTTGATATATATAAAAGTAGCTATCATTTGCCTCTTATGCAGAGTTCTGGACACTTACATGTCCTGAACCCTACCTCAAGTTCTGTTCATGGATCTGCATTCATCCAAATGTAAATCTGCACAAAACTGCCTACTGCCACTCCCTCACCCTCATCTACATGCCAATCCCAGCCCCCCTTGTATGTATTTGGTGTGCTGATTTGCTGCCGTGCATAAGCTTGCATACGTCCCCTAAAGTTCCTAATTCTGGGTCAAGCCTGTGTTTTTTTTTAAGTATGGGCCAGACGGCATAAGGAAGGGGCCATACACTCACACAGGAGCGTATGGCCGCCTTGCCCGCTCTCCCACCCTCATTAAACTAGCTCCCCCCACCCATCTACATTAACCTGAACGTAGGGACGCTGGGGGATGTAGCTGAAGCCTACCCTAACTTCAGCCGGCGTAAAGGGAGTGTAAATACGCTGGGACGGCAGCGTTAGTATGATAACGCCGCCCTCCCAGCCTCATTACCCTCCATCCCCTCCAGCGTTACTACACTGATGCTAAGGACGCCCGATCCACGATCGGGCGTTGCCGTAGCGACGCTGGCAACATCTGTCCGGCACATTCGAAGATCGGCTTTTCAGCCGATCTTATGCTTACGCCCACCCGCGTTGGTCTGGATCAGGCCCAAAGTGCGTAAGTGGACTATATAGAGGGGAGGGCGCATGTGCCCTCCAGATGTTACTTGACTTTTACGCACAATAGGTATTTAAAGTAAAGGGGCTGTGCATAGGCATATCTATAATGGGTGCAGGGTGTGCAGTGCACACGGGCCCCTCAGAACAGGTGGCCCTGTGGCTTGCATCCTGCACCCTAGGTTGGCAGGGGAAGAGGGGCCATTCAGGATCTATTTTTACCTCTAATGTCTTCTGGAGGGAAGAAATAGATGCCAAATAAGTCCCCCTTCCCCTGCGGTGGGACTGTCCAGATTCGCGGGACGAAAAAGGGGCGGGGCTTACAGCACCGTTAAGCTCCATCCCCTTTTCGGCCCGCGGATCTGGACAGTCCTGTCTCAGGTAAGGGGGGTGGGGGCCCATGTGCAAATTCTGCACACGGGCCCCCTCACTTCTTAAAATGCCACTGGGGCTGTGCTTCCCCTCTGCCCATCAAGGTGGGTGGGGAAAGCATTTAAATTGTACAGTAGGGGTGGGATTAGTTATTTATGAGCAGATCAGTGGTTGGACAAACCGCTGATCCGCTCATGACTTAATTTTATAGCAGCGTAAGTCACACAAATATTCGTGAGAGGAGAGTGACAGGTGGAGTTCACTCTACTCTCTCATGTAGACTGATAGACCCCCACATATATGGAAAGCGTGCAGGGAACTGGATCCAGCTCTATATGATGAGTTACTAAGGGTTTTTACACATATATAAGATATGCTACAATGAAGATCAGAGATGTTATATTTCCCTGGGAAGAAAGCAAGACACAATTCTGAGGAATGTTGCAGGTGTTGATGGATGCTGGCTCGTATGCAGGCTTAATAACATTTACAAACATATACATGTCATGCTGGCATTTTTATCAATCTGTGCATGAACGCAGCAGATGTTATGCATTAGATCTCACTATGTATGGAATTGATTTCTGTGCGTGCACAACTCCGTATGATAGAACGTGACAATACAATTCGTACGTGGGAAAATACCTAAAGTGGGTGGCGGGACGCATTTAAATTGTATAGTATGGGCTGGGTTAGGCCCTTCCACATGTACGTTCGCAAAGTCTGCACAATGATACGCACAGAGAAGTTAAGGTAGGGCTGTGGCACAGGGAAGCCATCTAAATATTATCCGTCAGAGGGGAGTGTCATGGGAGTGCACTTGCCACATAAGTGCGGACTTTTGCTATTCCATGTGTTCTTAAAGTACTGAATCAGGTCTGCTGTCACCAATGAAGGATTAAGTAACTGACAGCTCTATTTACTAAAGCTTTAAAAAGTTCATATTCAGTTATGAAGTTATAACTCCAAAAATGAACTTTTTGCTATTTTCAACAGCTGCACCGCCATGGAAATCACCAGTTTCCATGGCCATGCGGCAAAACTTCACTTGTCCTCGCCAGCCCCGTTGTTTTCAATGGGGCGGCTATTTACTAACCCTCAGAGCGGAGTTTTATACTCTGCTCTGAAAGTTAA
>WWET01001311.1:19815-30252 GCA_011038615.1 Limnodynastes dumerilii | reverse complement strand
TTTTTGCGTATGTTATTACGAACCTAGAGACTTTAGGTGCGTAATGTATAAGTACGTAATTTCATGCGTAAGTCCAACGTAAACAGCGTATAAAACTTACTACGCATGCGCAGTGCATCCGTTCTTAAATATACGCACCTAAAACTACGCGTATTCTTAAGTGTGAATCAGGCCCATTGTTCTTATAGCAGAAACTTAACCTACTACTGTACAAAACTAATCACAAATCCAAGAACCCAAGAAATCTATCAAACTGTAAACAATATACAACTCTGTCAGCATGGTTTCTTTCATTGGATAATCAATCAAACCTGTACCTGGAAGATAAATAACATTCATTTGCTGAAACTTATTGTTACACGAATAAGATCACATAGTGTGATGGATTCCTCATTTAATCCAAGACAATAAATAAATAAATAAACGATACTGTGAACAGCTTTATAAAACTTTATTCTAAGCAGAAGCATGAGTTTCAGTAAACCAGGAGCAATCCCTCCTTGTACCTGCAGTTGCAATAATGCCATTTTCATACAGTGTATTTTCTAGGATAACAGAAGACAGACAAAATTGACTATCTTAACCTTTAGTCGGTTTTTGCATGTGAGTCACATAGTTTAATGCTCAACTGATGGAACGTCTCTCTGTTTTGCTGGTTCACCTCTTGCTCATTCTTACAGGCAACTATGCAGCAGTCAGTGTCCTCTACCTTAAAACACCTGTTAATAACACAATGTATTGTGGGGGCATTGTATATTTATATACACAATGGTGTTAGAACAAATAAATGTGTGCATAAGTCAGTGAGCAATAAAAAATGTATCCGTTGAAATAACAATGTAACAGATCCTGAATTATTCCTCAGTTCCTCAGTTCAGTTCTGCACTTGAGAGGATAATGCACTCTCTCTGGCACTCCCTTATAACGTATGTAACTTAGCTGACTTATGTATTTAGAACCCTACCTTAACTTTTCCTTGCGTATCAGTGCCAACCTCAGCCCATACTGTACAAATGAAATGCCTCCCCCCGCCCACAATGCGTATATTCGGCCTTGGGCAGAGATGTCATGCTCTATCGTACAGAGTTACGTACAAGTTATGTATGATCAGAGTTACGTTGCATAACATCTGGCACTTGCATGCGCCCTGCACCTGAACAGCCCATCTTATGTACACCGCTTGCGAAAGTCGGCTGTTGATATTAAGTCTGGATCAGGTCCTAGGATCGGAAAACGCACAAATTATATAAAATATATAGATTTGTTACCACATATTCTTTATTAACACGTGGAGCAGTTTATTTGAATGAAAAAGTGACCTCCCTAGCAGGGGCATAGGAACAAAAAATTTCATTGGGGAACAAAAGGCCAAAGATTACTATAGGGCCTGGAGCCCCCTATTCTTGTGTTTTGCATGTCATTTATGACAGTTGTGACAGTGACTGTAGATATGCAAAGACTTCTATGCAAATTTTTGTTAGTGTTTCTGGGGTTGGCCAACTTCAGATTAATTGTTTATTTTACTATAAAAAATGTATTTATACATTATGGTATGTGCTATAAATCGAAATTGCTATCATTAAACTGAACAACATTTATAAAAAAAAAAGTTCCCAATGTCACAGTTCTGGAAATAATGGACGCAATGCGGCAGCGGATTTGCGCATCCACCGCAATGGCTGGCCTCTTCTGGCAGGCATGTCGCGAACAGTGAGTAGGTGACGTCTACCGGCGCGTCATCCCGCCGGTGGCTTCACGGACATTGTATTGTCTCCGGGAGAAAAGGGTGCTCTCCCGGGAGTCCGGAAGGTCCAGAAGAGTCGGCAACCTTGATTTAACTACTAGTTACATAAATACAATTCAATCATTTTAATTTGATTCTTGGCTGCTGAGTAGAGAATTCATAACTTTTTACAGGTCTAATTTTACAGAAAAGTCACCTTCATTTGGTGTTTCCACTACATGGAGATTGTCAGAGTGAGGGTCTGACTCTGAACTTTCAGTACTGATTCAGTACTTTGACCACTAAAAAAATATTTTATGCTTTTCTCTGCCATAAGTTATGAATGGTCTCTCTGTAACAGGCTAGGACTCCAAGGAGCAGGGTAGGAGCCAGGAGAGGAACTGAGAGGGAAGGGATGGCCACTATATTGCCTGCATGTATGTTCCATGGGCCTGATCCAGACCTATGCTCGTGTGCGTTTTTATGGCGATCGTAAGCGTAAAATTGCCAGTAAATACAATCTGCGCATGCGCCCAGTGACTACTTCCTGTCATAACTTGCTGTTTTTCGTAGCTGAGAATCGGGCGGCCTTAAGCTTTGCGTATTTACGAAAGGCTTAATTAGTGCAGGGGGGTATTAGATTTTCAGTGGGGGTGTTACTGGGTGGATAAGATGACGGGTGCTGCATTTGAGCTGATAGAGTGGATGAATGTTATTTGGTACTGGGAGAGTGAAATGATAGAATGGAGATGAATAGGTTAATAAATTCTCAGGGGGATTGATGGGTTTTTGAGGGAATGGTTTCATAGGGCATTAAAGAACATTTAATAGTTATAACAATCTATATTTAAAAAAAGTTCAGACAGTAGCATGAAGGCTCTACTGCTACACTGGGGCTGTGGGTGGAGTTACATGAACCTGCTCTGGGAGCCATGACTCTTTATGACACTTAAGGCAATCATTGTCTACCCTACAATCTGGCAACAATGAGACGCTGCTATCATTTTAAACCGTCCACAGGCCACAATTATTTGCTCTCTTTGTTGCATTGTCATTCAACTTATAAGAACAGTCAATGGGAAGTACTGATTCCCGGTCTCCTGTGTCTGCTTATTCTTACTGCAAATTGTGATAGCAAAATGATTCTAAGAAGGAAAGAAAAAAGTGTTTGCAGGAAGAAAATGTACAGAACAAACATGAAGACAACTTTATTTTTGGTAAACAGAAGTAATAACAGTTGACGAGTTCAAATAAAGCTATTATCGTTTCATCCCCATTTTTGCTTTACTCATCCTCATTCACCTGCAGAAGTTCATGGGGGGAAAAACACAGTCTTTGCGCCCCCCAAGTTCCAACACCCCTGCTCCCTAGCAAAGTCTGCGGATGAAATGTATAGGAGCATGGGTGTTTGTACTGGATATATGTTGTCCTTGTCTGTGCTTTTTATAACTTCACTGAGGCTGACCAGGATGCTGGCCTACTCTAAAAGAAATAGTGATACTTGGCTATAGGATAACCATCTGTATACGTCTGTTTTTTTCAATAACCTCTGGTATGAGTTCCAATTCCAACGTTACCTGGATTCATACTGCAATGGACTTCCAAAAAGACTTTGGGCTTATGCTAAATGACTTTTTCCCTTTCTTTCATAGGAAGCACCCGCTATATTATATTATTCTATCTATCTATTATCTATCTATCTACCTATCTATCCACATAGTTTTTTTTTATTTATTTCAGTGTAAAGAGGGCACAAAAGCTCCTATTTTGTTGTTTAAAAGGTGTGATGTTCAGAGATAGATAGATTGTTTAGTATTATATTATATTTATTTATTTTCTACTTTAAAATACAATATGGAAGGTTAAATACTGTAACATGCTGATAACTTAACAACTAAGTAGAACAAACCAAAATACCGAACATGAACTTTTACTTTATTACAAACAACAAAATAATATGGTAGTTGCCTATCAGTACTGTACAATATTATTGCAAGTAGTGTGAAAGGTAAACTAAGTGCTTATGACTAATAATAATACAAGGCACAATACCCAAAGTGATACTGAGACGTTACTTACCTGTCAGCACTGAGAGCTGTAAGCGTGAACACTGATACTCCCACGGAGGTGAGCTGAATGGACGGGATAAGTTTGCAGCACACTTCTCCAAGAATCCACTCCTCAAAGAAGAATCGGAAGGCGTCCACCGGCACACAAGTGACAAGCAGCAACAGGTCCCCAGCGGCCAAGCTGGAGATGAAGATGTTCGGCACGCTTCTCATAGCACTGTTGCTGATGAAGATTTTCACCAGGGTGATGTTACCAAGAAGTCCCACCAGAATGATTATCAGATACAAGGAAGGGATCACACACCGAATAATAAAGAATGCCATCTCCCGATTGTGTGGCATAGACATGTCTGGCAATATGGTCGGCGCAACCAGGCTACCATTACTCTGTATCATAGTTGTGTTGATAATATAACCAGTGATCATCTTCCAAACCAACAAATTTTAAATAAGTCAACTGACGACTACGAAGTTCTTTTCCGGTAGTTGAGTCAAGGATTCAGTTGAGGAGGTAAACTGTGGTACAACCATACAGATGTGATTGAATGCAAAGTTTTACAACCGACAAAAATTGCTAACAATCCAGTGTTGGTAATGCATTGCACACTTCTTAGACGCCACTGCCTAGATCCCTTGTCAATGTCAGACACAAGCAATGCATGAAGATCACAGAACCACACTAAAGAAAAACTTTTCTTACAATGCACTAAGCTGCTTTCAAAGAGTAAGAAAATCTCCTTTGCTGCTGTCTGCTCCACTGCAACCTTCTTATAGAGTACATTCTCTGGTCCCTGGAAGAGGGGAGGGACCGCTTCATGAGCTTTCCATCATTCTGCAGAGCATCAGAAACACTTCATCGTTTCCACCTTCTGTTGAATTTTACCAGCGGCTGTAAATGATTCACTCGGGACAAAATGCTCCACCATGAGAGCTACTTTTGTATATGTCTAGACATAAAAGAGGACTTGAATCAATTCAGATACTGATAACTATTGCTCTTGGTAAACAGGATTAAAAAGAAGGAGCTGTCCACCTCTTAGTGCTGAAATTGTCCACTGCACCTTCCATTAGTGGATAGCTTGTGCTAGACACAAAGTAAACGATATTCAAGGAATAAATCTGTATATTTCTAAAATAACCTTTCCTTGATTATGACAAGACGCATAACTTTGCTCAGTAACGTGCTTTGAGCTACACTGTGGTAATCTACTTCATGGAATAATAAATATACATGAAGCAGCCCTATAGAAATGCATTAACCCTTATTTGTCATACTTGTCATTCTATTTGCATGTCATTTATTACACATAGTTCACCAGTATCACCAGTATTTCACGTTTCTTTTACAATTTACCAGGTTCTCTTCAAATAATTAACAGCCTTCTAACAGTTCATAATAAACAATTCATCCAATAAATATAATTTTTAATTGTGACCTTATTCTGAAATAAATGACAAGCTATTTCACCTCCTGTTCTGCTAAGTAGCCTTTCGTGTAACCTGTATATAAGTAGCTAAATTGTTATAATAGCATATATGACACAAGATACAGCCTTTAGCATATAGACGTTAATACATAACCGCATGTCCACATTCGTTATGCATCAGGGTTCAGAAGATGCACTGATTATTTGTATAATTTCAATATACAAAAGTCTAACTGTTCCATCGTCCTCCATAAACAATTATCTGGAAAGCAACTGCTTGCAACATACAATACGTATATAATTAACAGGAAGCAGGAGCGACTGCTAATCCGTGTGTAGAAACACTAAACAACAATGTATAACCCTATTTAACATGCAAAGAATATTGAGCACACATTTGTAAAGCTTTAAGGAAATGCAGAGTATTTCAGCAGCACTGTGTGTTCAGTTTATATTTACATTATTTTACTGTTAAATACAAACTACTGTTATAAAACAGTATAGTTTAGGTATTCTGTACCCTTTAGCTTATGTTGAATCATAATGCTTTACTCCATTATTGCAATATATCTTGCATTTTTTTCAGAATTTATAAAAACCATTTAAATGTTATATGCAAATTGACTTGGATTTTAAGCAATAGCAGTCAGGTAGATTGCTAAAGACAATGACATTATATATCATCTAAGAGAGTTTTGCAATTCAATTTCTTTGGAATATGTTATGTGCGTTAGGGAGTTTTTATCAGCACTCAGCAGATGCCTTCAGCAAATGAGAGCAAAGGAAGCAGCCTGACTGTAATGACTGAATTACACATACACCTTCAACACATAGCTTTGCTCTTTGTGTACTGCAACAGTCAGGAGAGACGTCCGCCTCTGCGTGCACAGTATGCTTTTCAGTGCACGTATATAGCCAAATGTAATACGAGAGCAAGTCATGAGTAACGGTTTGGTTTATGTGTAGGGTTCTTCTTTTATTTAAAATTAAAGATGTTCGGTTTCACGTTCTAATCATCTCTCAGTAAATACAGTAATTGATTGTTTTATGTTTATATTAAAACCGCTTTAGAAGTCATTTTAATCACATTTTAGTGTATGTGAGTTAACAAAAGAATTAAAGACTGCAGTGAAAACATGTGCAAAGATATTCCAATTTGCATGTTAACAACAAAGGACATTTCAAATGCTTTCAAATTGAAAATGCCTTAAGAAAGCCTGGCAACTTTGATTTCATGAAACGACGCTGGAATATATATGTGGTGGTACTTTATAAAGAAAGGTACCTGATATGATTATTAGCTGTATTCCAAACGCTAGAATGATGTCTTTGTGGACTGCGATGTATTTAGCGAGACAGCGGCACCTAGAGTTTCACTTTAAATGGTAACGGAGACTGTTGCACTGTTTGAAGTTGTCTTTGAATTTTGGTGCCACCTATTGATGGACCGTGATCGTAATTTTGAACATATTTCTATTTAAAAAGCTATTTTTTTTGTTATATATTTAAATATCATTTATTAAAAGAGGAAAAACATAGTTTTAAAAATACATAAATAAATAAATAACTTTAATAAATTAAAAGTAGAAGCATGTATTTTAAATAATTTATAATTATGTGACAGCAGGAAAAAAATATTATCTTAAATTACTAATTCAGCCTAGTCACAAGTGTCATAGTCTAGTCCAGGCTTTAATTTTAAATTACAACTTCCAGAATAATTCAACAGCATAGGCATAGTTGATACCTGGCAAAGAATGATAGGAATTGCAGTTTCCTATCACCTGGAGTGCCACAGGTTGCACTATTTTCTCTAGTATAATAGTTAGGTTAGGTAAGTTTTATACTTCCCCACCCCAATCTCTCCCTTTTTGCTCCAATCTGTGCATATTTATATCTTTTAGACTTGTTTGCTTTGTTTTGTGATGCAGGGCATGTATAATGTCAGTTGCCTTTTTGTACACAGTCTCTAATGTATTTATGTCCTTCTGTAAATGTGACCACCAGGGGGCAATCTAAGTCAACTACATCTGTACCTCCAGCTAACATATAGTCAACCAATCAGTCAACAATATTTGCTTGGCATGAACTGGCTGCTAACATTTGCTGTTTAAATTGCTATATTTGAACTAAAATACATTATTCACTCTTTTGTTGCATAACATTACAGCTCAAAAGATATCAGTTGTACTATTAATTTTAGCATACATTGCTCCAAAAGTCTGGGCAGCAAGGAGTCAATTGCATGTCTAAAATAGGGACATACAAGACAGGAATCAAAGTGAAGATTTTTAAAGGGTGGTATGACAACATAGAATATTATTCTAGTTGTTGGAGATTTATAGTTTTTCAATAAACCAGGGGAAGAAGTGATAGTATGGCATCCCACATACTATTGGGTTGTGATACAAAGTTTAAATAAAATAAGGTGTAAAAACAAAATGTAACCAGGGCCCAGCTATTGAAAATGAGTCAATGCAAGTGACTTGACAGTGATGGTCATGTGGTAGAATTGTTAGAAATATCACTTGCGCTTTCTATGGTTACTATATCTTCACTGTAGGTGTACATAATATAATACTTTTTGTAGCAAAAAACTTCAACACTTTCAATATTTTTGGACACTTTTTAAAGGAGACTTCTGCTGCACACTGTAAGAATGGAGGAGTTGGTCTTACTATTTATTATTCTGTGTAGTAAACTGGCAAATCTGCTTGTCTACAGTACTTAAAGATCATTTAAGATGCTTCCTGTTCAGATTGTAGAAATGTTGCAATGATTTTTGCCACAGTCATGGGGTTAGTTAGGCACATATGTGCAATGAGGAGGTAGGGGGAGTAGGTGGTTGATGGAGTTCCTATATATGAAGCTACCACATGAGGCATAGTTCACAAAGCCTGGCTTTGAGGAAATAAAGAAAGGAGATATGTTATTAACCATTCTGATTACTGTGGGCCACAGCTTGCAAACCTTGGAATGAAAAAATCTCTTATTGATGAAATACCTGTTACTGAACTTCTAAAGCAATAGTGATACACATAAGAAAGATAATAACAATTCCTTACAGAGTGCTGAAAATCTTATCTAGTAGCAGTCTGTAAAATATTATATTATTGAACATTATATTAATGTTATATTATATGTAATATTTTTGTTGCAACAGAGTATTTGTGTGAACCTTATAAATTATTAGCTGTACTTCTGTACATTAGGAACTAAGGAGGAGGAAAATGATCTAGGCATTACTATTTTATTTAACTTAAAGTTAGACAAGCAATCTTATAAAGCAAAGAGAAGAGCAAGTCAGATGCTTGGTTGCATTGAAAGAGGAACTACTAGTAGAAAAAGAGTAGTAGTAATGCCACTTTATAGGTTATCGGTACAGCCTTAACTGCTATACTCTGTTCAGTGATGGAGGGCATATCTCCAGAAGTATGGAGCGGCACATTTACAGAGGGACATAAATACATTAAACTGTGTAAATAAGAACAACTAAAATCTTGCATGGTATGTGTCACAAAACATATAAAGAAATACTAGAGGAACTAAACATGTTTAGCTTTGAGCAGAGAAGAGCCAAGGGGCATATAGTAATTTTCAAATATATCAAGGGGTACGACGAGCTAAAGGAGTATTTTTAAAGGAAGAGGTGTATTAGAACACAAGGGCATGTGTGTAAGCTGAAAGGTGATATTTTTAGACAAAATAGGTGAAAAAATGTATATACCAAAAGGGTAGTTTGGGATAAGTGAACTGTGCTCCCATATGAAGTCATATAGGCTAATCCAGTAAAACAATTTAAACATGCTTGGGATAATTATAAGGGTATCCTAAATCTCAAACTAATGGCAGACTGGATGGTCAAGTGACTCATTCTGCTATCATATTTTATAAATAATGATACAGAATTCGAAGCATATTCTTAAAGGACAGGTAGGAATATACATTCTTGACCAGATCCAGAGATTGTGCAAAATAGGTGTGAATTGCACTGCCCATGATATGCAGACTTGGGTCAGTGGTTTAGGTTGGGTGGAGTTGGCAAAATATTGTTTGGTTTCTGCCTCCCCATCTAGTGGTTTGTACTTTTTTAAAATAATTTTTATTTTACAAGAGGATAGATCACATCTGCATCATGTCTCAGAAGGAGGGGGAGGAGGAGGAGCGGATGCACAGGCAATCATGCACACTCTATGGTCATACAGACTTATAAGTGATCTGCTGGCCAGCCAATGTACTTAAGTATCTTTGCCCGGCAGATTACGGATAAGCCTTTCTGAGTGCGCCCTGCTCTCCTGTGGCCTCCTTCACATTTGGGGGGGGGGGTGATTTGCCCCATGGATTGCCCTTTCCCCTCTCCTTCTTAATTTAATGCCTATTAAGTAAGGGCTTCCAGTCAGAATTCTGTGCAAGTGAAATGATTGGTCTCACATGAGTGAGTGGTCTCACTTATATGGAAGACTGGATAGAGTTTAGATCCGTCATTGGATGCCAGCTGGTGCTGTATGCGGAGTGCCAGTGTAAGTCTGTTTCTAGCCATTTATTATTAACAGTATATATCACAACACAATTTTGGTTTATAGAAATTATCTATTGTGTGTTACAAATAAAACTATAATGTTATTGTAAAGTATTTATACATAGCACACACATAACACAGGCCACAAATGATTTTCTAATATTTCATTTTATACAATACCAATTTTAATTAATATGAATACTAATATTCAAACTAATCTAATAATAATATAATTAATAATTAATAATGAATAACTAATGTTTACCTAAAATGACATATATATTCACTATCTGAATACTCCCCCTTTTTATTTTTATTTTTGAAATATAAATACATTTTTGTTTTAAAAAGCCTCAGTCTTATTAGTCCTCATAAAGAAGCCATCGCATAGATTGTTTTTTGTTTCGTTTTGTCTTTTGGTGTCTGGCTTATATTTATATCAGCAGTTTTAGAATAGTTTTACTTTTTTTTAACCAAGTACAAATAAATAAAGAAAAATGTTTCAGTCTCATCTCTACAATTATCTTTGTAAAAGTGAGGTAAATCGTTTTTACTGATTGAAGTGACAGAAAGTAATTTTCTCAAATCAGTAATCAATGAAACTGCAGGTATTTAAACCTTATATTAGATTGCATTGTTTTGATCTCTTAAATCTCTTTCAATATACCAGGCACATAACTGAGATCTTTATTAAATAAA
>WWET01001311.1:0-16185 GCA_011038615.1 Limnodynastes dumerilii | reverse complement strand
CAAATGTACTTACAATGTTAGAAGGGTCACATTCATGATGGTGTTTGAAATGGGAGGACATAGGGTGCACCTCCAGACCTTTGATGTTCCTAAGGTGTTTAGACCACCTCACCTTTAATGGCCTGGAGGTGCGACCCACATATTCTAATCCACATTTACATTTAATCACATAGACACAGTTATTACTGTTGCAAGTAATAAACTTGTTTATATGTATCTCTTTCTGATTAGACGATAAATACTTTTCAATTTTCTTGGGGCCCTTGGTGTTTCTGCATAACGCACAATCGATTTATCTCTCACAAAGGCACTTCTAACCAGATGGTTCTTAAGGTTTGGGGCCTTTCTATATATGAATTAGTGACGTGGACCAATATGCTTTTCTAGTTCTGTGTCCCCATGAAGGACATGCCAATGTCTCTTAATGATGCATTCTATATCCTTGTGTTGTCCACTAAATTGACTGATGAAGGATACTTCTACCAACTCTGGTCCCTGTTTTATTTTGGGTAACAGCATGGAGTCCCTGTCCATCCATTTTACTTCTTCAATAATAGCATTAAGAGTTTGTTATAAATTGTCTTTTCATATTTGAAGCATGTGTTACAAAGGTAGGTCTGTACAATTCCACCTTGTCCTCATGAACTGTCCTTTGGGGACATTTCTAAGCCAGAGGGAATGATGGTTACTGGACAAAGGTATATAGGAATTGGTATCGGTTTTCTTGACAAAGTTTTGTGTCTTCAATGCAACTCCCACTGTATAGATATTTAAGTCAAGGTAATTGACAGATGAGTCACTAATATCAAATGTTAAATAGATATTGAGTTCATTATTGTTTAAGGTGACACAGAATTGGTCCAATTCGTCTTTGGTCCCCCCCAAACACAAATAAAATATCATCAATGTATCTGTGCCAGGAGACCAGACCTGCCCCCCCTCCCCCATGGGTACAACATCCCTTTCCCAATATGCCAGAAACAAATTAGCATAACAGGGGGCAAATGCTGTGACTTCTAGTACCCAAAGTGGCTGCATGCAAAGGGTTAACGGCATGCTGCCACAACCACAGTGTCACCCGCTAACACAACACTACATACATTACCCCACTGTAACACTAAAAACTGATCTGTCCCTTCCTAAAGCTGGGCACACACTAGAGCAATTATCGTCACAGCGTGAGATTCTAGATAATTTTCCCAACTTTCCCGCTAGTGAGAGGTAACGATATCAGTGCCATACACTATGCGATAATTCGTCTGATTAAAAAAAAAAGGGGGGCGATTTTTCTGTGCTTTTATCGGAGTGCATAAAATCTTTTGTGGCCACAAACTATGCGATATTCGTCACTGACATGTACGTCAAGGAAGCCAAACGACAATTATATGATCCCTCCTGCTACAGGCGATTGTTGGGTGATCCAACAAATGAATTTTTAGTGGCCTATAATAAGATCATAGGTGAGGCCAAGGCTTTTATCGTAGTGCATAAAATCTTTTGTGGCCACAAACTATGCGATATTCGTCACATGTTTTACATAAGGGGCAGATCCAAGTGTGATTGACAGAAGCATTTTAGGAGTCATGCCGGAACCGGATGGTAAAACATCGTCATTTCCTGTTAACTGCATTGTGTCCGTTCGTGATCAGCCTTTGTGACCATTGTTTGTGAGCTGCCTTTGTTTTGGAAAGATAAACTCTGTTATCTGTTCGGAAAAGGTATATTTTCAAAATCTGTAATTCCACACTGTGTATATATGTGTATTTTGTGTGTCTGAATATTGCATAGTGTGTGTGCCTGTATGTGTATATATATAACTGAGCATGTGTTTATATGTATATAACTGAGCATAAGTGTATACATATAACTGAGCATCTGTGTATATGTATATAACTGAGCATATGTGTATGCATATAACTGAGCATCTGTGTATATGTATATAACAGAGTATGTGTGTATGAATATAACTGAACATCTGTGTATATGTATGTATCTGAGCATGTTTATATGTATATTTCTGAGCATATGTGTATGTATATAACTGAGTATGTGTGTATGCATATAACTGACCATCTGTGTATATGTATAAAACTGAGCATGTGTTTATATGTAAATAAGTTAGCATGTGTGTATGTTTGTTACATGTGCATCGTGTAACGAATGTAGTTAACAAATATGTCTACGTTTTGTCTTTTGCAGTTATGGATGTCATTCAGAGTCAAGCTCGCACTATGTTTGGTCTTCTTCTGCTTGGTGTTGCACATGAGTGCAATTTGTCAAGAAGGAGGAAGAGGACTATGAGGCCCTGTCGTTTCTGGTCCAGGGATTGGCTTCTGAAACGTGCATCTCTGTCTCATATGCCGTTGTTGAACGAAATCCAGATGATTTCAGAAATGATCTGAGAATGGATGATTACTTATTGCAAATTGTGACACCAGCCATACGGAAGGAAGACACCAGGATGCGGCAAGCTATTACACCAGAGCAGCGGCTGGTGTCAACATTGAGATTCCTTGCCATTGGTAGGACCTTTGAGGACCTTAAATTTAGCTGTGCCATCTCTGCACAGAGTTTGGGCCTAATCATACCAGAAACATGTGAGACTATCATCCAGGGATTGAAAAAAGAATATATGAAGGTAAGGTAATATTTTGTCTTCTATCCATGAACCACACCACAATTATGAATGATATAAAAACTTTTACTTATATATTAACATTCAAAATTTACACATAAATTGTAACACAAAATTATTATTATAAAAACATTTAAGTATACATAAACATTCTAACATTAAACATTTAAAATATGAGTTTGAATTTATTATTCAAAATTATGATATTGAGGCTTTTCCACTGGTGAGGGTGTGGACAAAGCAGCTTCATGAGATGAAGATGATCTTGGTGTAGAGGTTATAGTGGGTGAGTAGGGATAACGTGGGGGAACATAATAAATTGGTTGAAATGCTTGTTGCGTGGACATGGAAGGGTCATTGTATGTAATTGTGCTCCTTTCATCACGCATTCCTCTTCTGCTCTTGTACAGTGCCTCGTGTATTAAAAAACGCTCAGTTTCGTCCCTGTATCTGGGGTCCATTTCGCATAGTTTAGATGCCACATTCATACCTATGGCATCAAAATTATCCATTTGTTTGTCAAAACACTTCTGTGCTGTCTCAATAAGTGTTTTGGTAATGGGATCCTGAGGGTCCACTTCAGTACGGGGCCTTTTCTTTGTCCTTTAGAACTGGTTTTCTTGTCTGGTTCGGACGGTTTGAGTGGGAGTCACACAAGTAGTAACTTCAGCCTGAGAACAGCTTGGCTGTGACAACATGGTATCCTCCATAAGTAAAGATGGCTATAATACAAAAGAAATAAAATGTTAAGATATGAAATCATGAACAGAATGATTAATATATTTGTTTGTTTCTTTACAGTTTCCAACATATCAACAGGAATGGTTGGAAATAGCAGAAGGATTCTACCAAAAATGGAATTTCCCTAATTGTGGAGGCGCAATTGATGGAAAACATGTTCAGATTACACCACCGGCTAACAGTGGATCCTTTTATTTCAATTATAAAGGATTATTCAGCGTAGTACTAATGGCAATAGTGAATGCGCAATACGAATAAATTTTTGTTGATGTTGGGAAGAATGGTAGGGTGTCAGATGGAGGAGCTCTGGAGCAAACCAAATTTCATCAGCATCTGAGGCGAAATCAATTGCAATTACCGTCACCAGCAGACATACTGAACGGACTAAATTTTGATTTAGTTGCCGATGAGGCCTTTGCCCTACATGCCCATGTATTGTGCCCTTTCCTTCTAAAACTACTTACGCACGAAAGGCGTATATTTAACTACCACTTATCTAGAGCTAGGCATGTTGTGGAAAATGCATTTGGAATTTTGAGCAATAAGTTTCACATTTTCCATACAAACATAAACATGTCACATGATAAATTGTGCTCAGTTGTAGTGGCTTGCTGTGTCCTGCATAACTTCTTAAGGAAAAAGGCCACACAGCGTGCTATAGATGCTTCCGAAATTGTGGACTTTCCAGAGGAGTCTGACAGATGGACATCTCTTGACCATGTTGGTGGTAGAAACTGCACCAAGGAAGCAAAATGAAATAGGAAAAACTATGTTCAATATTTCAACGGGGAGGGTGCTGTTCCATGGCAGAATGAAATGGTTATTTAATTTAATAAAAAATATGTCTTTCGTGTCCTGTTTCAATAAATATGTAATGTCTGAATAAAATAGATTGTACAACGAAATTGTTGTGTTGTTACTTTTTGGGTAAACTTACAATTCCAGTGTCTTCTGGACTGTCCTCCATGTTGTCATCTAGGCTCCAAGGGATGGGCTTGGCGTCTCTGTGTCCGCAGTGAAGCTCTAAAGACTGTAATACCACAGTTTTGGTGTGTACACATCGTCTGTGCCGGCACCAGATTTTTTGGAATCCTGCACTTTATTAAATTCCTTTTTATAGACCGTGCGGATGTTAGCTATCTTTGTTTTTACAAAATCTGCATTAGCTTTAGGGTAATGTGGTTTGCACACATCAACCATGGCTTGCATCGCTGCTGCCCTTTTCAGCTTGTTGGAATAGTCTGCAGACTTTGATTGCCACAGACAGGGGTGTGCCTGATATGCCTCGATGAATTTACTGAGGAATTCTTCTCTGACGCCATATCTGTGAAATACATTAAAAAAAGTGTATAAAGTTATTGCAGTCGTATTTAAATAAAACTTCCTGTATCATGCATACTTGTGCTTTTTTGGTGGACAAAGCAGCTTCATAAGATGAAGATGATCTTGGTGTAGATCTTGTGTTATAGTTGGGGAGTAGGGATTACGTGGGGGAACATAATGTGAGCTCTGGTAAGGTGGTTGATAAATTGGTTGAAATGCTTGTTGAGTGGACATGGAAGGAACATTGCATGTAATTGTGCTCCTTTCATCAAGCATTCCTTTTCTGCCCTTGTACAGTGCCTCGTTTATTAAACGCTCAGTTTCGTCCCTGTATCTGGGGTCTACTTCGCGTAGTTTAGATGCCACATTCATACCTATAGCATCAAAATTATCCATTTGTTTGTCAAAACACTTCTGTGCTTTCTCAATAAGTGTTTTGGTAATGGGATCCTGAGGGTCCACTTCAGTACGGGGCCTTTTCTTTGTCCTTTAGAACTGGTTTTCTGGTCTGGTTCGGACAGTTTGAGTGGGAGTCACACAAGTAGTAACTTCAGCCTGAGAACAGCTTGGCTGTGACAACATGGTATCCTCCATAAGTAAAGATGATGTAATACAAAAGAAATAAAATGTTAAGATATGAAATGATGAACAGAATGATTAATATATTTTTTTGTTTCTTTACAGTTTCCAACATCTCAACAGGAATGGTTAGTTTCCAACATCTCGGCAGGAATGGTTGGAAATAGCAGAAGTATTCTACCAAATATGAAATTTCCCTAATTGTGGAGGCGCAATTGATGGAAAACATGTTCAGATTACACCACCGGCTAACAGTGGATCCTTTTATTTCAATTATAAAGGATTATTCAGCGTAGTACTAATGGCAATAGTGAATGCGCAATACTAATTAATTTTTGTTGATGTTGGGAAGAATGGTAGGGTGTCAGATGGAGGAGCCCTGGAGCAAACCAAATTTCATCAGCATCTGAGGCGAAATCAATTGCAATTACCGTCACCAGCAGACATACTGAACGGACTAAATTTTGTTTTCGTTGCCGATGAGGCCTTTGCCCTACATGCCCATGTATTGCGCCCTTTCCCCTGTAATAAAACAGAAGGATAAAAAATGGTCTAGTGAGAAAATAGTCTGATAAAAACCATGGTCTAATAAAACAAGAGTCCATTAAAAAACAGTCCATTAAACAACATCACAGATCCAAGGTAATATTTGAAAAAATTCCACATTGACATGTTAATGGCAAGGGCAGAAAGACAACTATCTTCATTGGGATATAGTGAGTCAAGGTCAGAAGGCAGTACATTTGGGACATCATGACATACAGCACCCGGTATTCCCGGGGGGTCCCCCCCTCCGGACTGTTTTTTAATGGAGTGCAGAGAACGGTATTCAGGCGCCTATCTCCCCGGGTTGTTTACATCGCAGCGCCGCTGCCTTCTCTGATCTCTCCCCTGGTATAACTTTCCGGTCCCGTTTTTAACTATTTTGTTAATTGGAATGTGTACTAATAAATTGTTCTCTTTTTATTTCCTTTGCACATGAGTTATTGGCTGTGGCTGATGGTCAGATATTGTGACAGCATATGCTGTATGGACAAGTTTTAGCTTTCATCTATTGCATGGACGCATTTACTGGAACTGTTTGGTTTTTTATGAGTTCAGGTGTCTTTTATTACTGGTGCTGAACTTACTAACGGACTATCTCCAGTGGCATTAACTTGGTACACTACAACTACCTCTGGATAACGTTACTGTGATTTTACCACGTATCATTATTGTTTTGGATGCTTTCATGTTTTAATATTTATTTTCATTGTTGCACATTCAGTTAGAATTTTCACCATTTATTGGGACATATTATCTGTTTTAATATATTTTTATTGTTGCACATTCAGTTAGAATTTTTCACTTTTTATTGGGACATTTTATTATCTGTTTGAGCACTCCCCTGCCATTGTGAGAATCACTCAGCGCCCCTTATCGGATATCACACCATTTTATGTAACATACATACATATGTATGCATACATATACACACAGACAAACAAACAAACAAGCATACATAACAACAATTTGTGTTGTTCGGCAATATTATCATAAAAAAACAACTTACATGCTGCACAATGTTGTGTTTACGTATATGCAGTACCACTTACCTGATGAACGAAGGAAAGTTCGATCGTAAGCTCCACACAAAGTTCGTTGAATATTCGTCGGAACGTTTTCGAAGCTCAACTCAGCAACAATGAGGTTCCCGCTGTACAGTATTGCTCCTCTCTTGCCCCACCCAACAATAACTTTTACCCGCAAAATTCTTGGAAGGATGGCGGCCATGTCAAGTGCTCTGTCACTTGGTGTGAAAGAGGGGAAACCAATAATGGAGGGTAAAATGTCGTTAAAAAAACGTAGGGAGAAGGCAGGCAGCTCTACAGATGCAGGACAAAGAAATGTTCCAATGGGAAATGCAGAAATGGAAATAATGGTGCGCTACTTTGACAAGTGGGACTATGACTGCAAAGAAAAAGTGTACCCAAGTGTGAATTTCAGAAAGAGAAGAATAATGCGTAGGGTTCTGGCAATAATTCATCTGAAGTTCGGAATTAAACGTGACAAGCAGCAAATACAGAAAAGGTGGTCAGACCTTAAACGAAAAGAATCACGAAAACTCAGAAACATTCGAAAATTTATTAAAAGTAAGTACATATCCAAGTTATGTACTGGTTAAGTCAATTTTCACATTATAGAGTGATTAAAACAATATTTTCACATCACCATTTAGAAAGTCTATCACTTGAGGAAAGTTACGTTGAAAAAAGAAGTGCTTCTTCTATAGAAAAGGAATCATATGGTGTCCAGAAAACTCCTGATGAAGTTAAATATTTTTGGTGATGCTGCTTAAACTGTAGATGTAGATGCTGCTTATTAATCCAAACCACTGTATATTCTTCAAGATATTGCTTGCACCACTGAAGAAAAAATGGGAGCCAACTTGATGTCACATTCACATGTAGCCCAAGGTATACAGTTTTCTCAATAGTCTTTGTAAAAGTTATTTATGTATTATTGCAAGCCAAATTTGTAATCCACCCTATTAACTTTCACATAAAGGATGTTCTGTGGTCACAGCAATGATACAGAGAATAAATCAGAGTGAACTTATATCAAGCACACAAGAGACAAACACACAAGGTGTAATCACAGCGAGATGGAGAGAAATTTAATATATATGAATTCACCAAATTCAACTCAGGTGGCAACCAAGTGTAGATTTAGATGAAAATTTTATTATACTAAAAACACAAATAAGTAAAAACTATAAAACAACGTGTTACTGAGAAAATGTGAACCTAGATACACGTGTATCGGTATAGTAAACAGCTGTGAGGCAGGTAGAGTATGTATCAGCGCTTTCTTTATGATACAATGTATTCCTGTGCACAATACTTTTATCCAATGTTTAGGAGAGTTAAAGGTGGCAGTGTTACAATGTCACAGTTAAATGTGACCCAAAAAATCCTTTTCAACTTGGACTTAAGTATGCACGATGGTTGGTGCTGTTCCTGCACTGAAGATTTATTCCGTCTCCTCTTATGAGAATAAAGATAAAATCCACTATGTGGTAGTTACCCTCTTCCGTCTGTCCGGACAGCAAGTGGCCACACTTCAGCCGTAATCCCTGGGCTTTGTGTACGCAGACCCAAGGGATACCCAGATACCGACGGGTGAACGGCTCTCGGTCAGCTGGAAGGCTAATGTGGAGGGAGCAGCTGTGGAGCCGCGATATCAGTGCCTCTGTATGTGCAACAACGAGCGCCGTCTCTCTAAAGTGCAAGTGCCTCGTATAGCGTCACAGATACTCAGTACATGGGTTATGTGCTTACGCATTTCATCCCGCTCCGGGACTTTTTCAAAGCATTATCTGTAAATGGCCACACACTGCACGATTTAGCAACGATAAACGATAATCAATTGGTATTCCCATAAGATGCAATTATCTGCTGGCGGACATTTTGGGAAGATTATCGTGAGTTTGGGGAAAATATCGGCACCGCACACTACAGCAATAATTCGTCCAATCAACGATAATTGGAAAATCAGCACGATAAACGCTCTAGTGTGTGCCCAGCTTAACTGCTTAAACTGTGCCCCACTGTCATTATTTCTCACTGCCCCTCCGTACATATAAAACACTGACTCTCCGTGCCTACAAAACTCTGTCCCTATGCCTCCAGACACACTGCCCCTCCGTACATAGAATACATTGCCCCTCTGTGCCTGCAAAACCCTGCCGATTACCATACCCTAATGTGACAATAGTAACACTGCTTACATTGTATGTGATTAAATTCTTTCTTAGTGTGTTTAAAATGTCCACTTGCGTAGTTGTCTAAACTATTATGTCCCCCTACACACTTTAAATAAAGGTTTAAGTGTCCCCCGTGTGCTGGGCAGCTCTAACACTAATGTAAAAACACATGACAAGTAAATGTAAAAATCTGTGGATATTGACTGTTCTGCAGGATTGATTGCAGTCAGCCTAGATGCAGTCAGCCTGGATGTCACATTCTTCTTGCTTCTCCTCTGCCTGGTCCGCCTCCTCTGTGTCCTCCGGTGAATGACAGGCCTCATTACAGGGCTTTATAGCCTCAGATACTCCTTTTCCCTTTGGAGTTCAGCCACAGGTGTAATCTCTCTAGATACATAGATATTGGTAAAAGTAGCCTTTTTATGTGGCCTTTCCTCTTCTTACATCCTGTTTGTATCTAGCTGACTGCCAATTTGATTTCACAGATAGTGTATTTTCTCCAATTATGCCAGTGTTTTTTTGTTTGATATTAGTTTATAATAATTTTCTTTGTATGTATTTCAGTATATTCATGCTGATTAATACATAGGGAAAATAGATATATTTCCATATGTCCAATATCTGATTTCAGGATTTTGCCTGAGAATTTGCCTGGTTCCTGTCTCTTTAAATTATAAACACGTATATTGCTTTCTTGTCTTGTTACAATATATATATATAGTGCAGTGTTACAAACAGTTTCCCTTAGACACAAGGCTATTAATATTTTCCTTTTGTGACATAAAATCTAATAAGATCTTAAAATAAAATATCTTAAAAATACCTTAAATAAAAAATCGCAAATAAAACACTGATAACACACGTATATTAAGGGTTAAAGATCTCTGTTTAATATACCAATTTTCCACATAGTTTAATATATTTTAATTATGTTTCATACAAGCAAAATGTTATTGCAAATAAACTATGTATCATTTTAAATTTGTATTTTCCTTTGTTTCCTTTGAATGCGTTCTCACAGCTGTGTAATTACCTAGGCCTCTGCTGCTTCATACGTGCCATCTCACGATTAAAGCCTCTGATTATTTAATCCTTACCTGCAATCATCTCCCCACGTGCTCCTTTGACAAAGCTGACATTCAACAGACGAAACGCCCATCAGGACTCTCCGGGTTCCCGCTATGCTCATCGGTGGACCCACTATCTAATCTTCAATACACGACACTGTTACTACGGAGGTTTTTGGCTTAACTTTAGGTAATGGAGGGAGACATAAGCCTGGCAGGGCAAAGTGCGCACGTGAGGACGCTAGTTGTCTTTTAGAGATAGCTGGTGGACCTCTATTAGATTAGTCTACCTCCTGTGGGTACAGAATTGCCTTTATACCTCAGACTATCTATGCGCCTTGTATGTTTTCCCCTTTCCTGACTCCCTACCATATATATATCATTGCCATGCCTCTATGTAATGTGGATTAACTAGCTATTTTGGATTATACGGGTTCCTGAGTGATATCGTTTACATGTGCTGGTTTAATACGTCTGTCCATGCTTTTGATAACACACATTCTGTATAATTATTATAGTTGATGTATTTTCCTGACGTTTTATCAGTGCTTGTTATATGTTATATAAATTTATATTTCGCCTATATGCACGAATCAGCATAAATTTGCTACTACAAATCTTTTAAATTTGTTACAATAAAATAAGTAATTTTAATAGCTAATTAATAGATTTGGCTGTGTTTTCTATGTTCTGTACCTGGCTCCTTCACTCAGGTGTGCGCTTCAAATATATCTATTAATCCACCGCTATTTGCGAGTTAGATTTATATCCAATACCTTTTCCCCTTGTTCTTCTCCGTTTACACTTTGTTGTGAGATATGATATGTTGCACCCTTTTCTTGACTTTAATGTAATTTAATAATACTCTTAACGTAGATTAGTGTGGTACAAATTAGCTATCCTTTATACATTATAATACAGATCTCTGACATTTTAATAGAGATATCTGACATCATAATATAGATCTTTATAGATCATATCCACATATTTATACATCATAATACAGATCTCTGACATCATAATACAGATTCTGACAGCATAACACAGATCTTTTGCATTATTATACAGATCTATGACCTCATAATACAGATTTTTATACATCATAATACAGATCTCTGACATCATAATACAAGGCTTTTTACATCATAATACAGATCTTTATACATCATAATTCAGATCTCTGAAATCATAATACAGATCATTATAAATCATAATACAGATCGTAATACATCATTATACATATCTATGACATCACAATACAGATCTCTGACATCATAATACCGATATTTATGCATCATAAAACAGATTTCTGAGATCATAATACAGATCTCTGACATCATAATGCAGAGCTTTATACATCATAATACAGCTATTTATACATCATAATACATATCTCTGACATCATAATACAGATCTCTGATGTCAAAATACAGATCTCTGAGATTATTAAACAGATCTCTGATATAACAACATAGATCTCTGACATCATATTACAGATCATATTACAGATCATACATCATAATACAGATTTCTGACATCAAAACAGGGATATTTAAACATCATAATACAGATCTCTGACATCATAATACAGATCTCTAACATCATAATACAGACCTATGATATCATAATACAGATCTTTATACATCATAAAACAGATCTCTGACATCATCATACAGATCTTTATACACCATATAGAGATTTCTGACATCATAATACAGATGTCATATATCATAATACAGATCAATGACATCATAATACATACCTTTATACATCGTATACATATCTCTGACATCTTAAAACAGATCTCTGACATCATAATACAAATCTTTAAACATCATAATAGAGATCTCTGACATGATAATATAGATCTCTGACACCATAACACAGATCTTTATATATCATAATATAAATCTCTGATATCATAATACAGATTTCTGACATCATAATACAGATCTCTGACATCATAATACAGATCTCTGACATCAAAATAAAGTTCTTTATGCATCATAATACAGATCTCTGATATCATAATACAAATCTTTTTACATAATAATACAGATCTTTATACATCATAATTCAGATCTCTGATAACATAATACAGATCATTATACATCATAATACAGATCGTTATACATTATTATACATATCTATGACATCACAATATAGATATCTGACATCATAATACCGATATTTATGCATCATAAAACAGATTTCTGACATCATAATAAAGATCTCTGACATCATAATACAGATCTTTATACATTATAATACACATCTTTATACATCATAATACATATCTCTGACATCATAATAGAGATTTCTCATATCATAATACAGATCTCTGAAATCATAACACAGATCTCTGACATAATTAAACAGATCTCTGACATAACAACATAGATCTCTGAAATAATAATATAGATCTTATACATCATAATACAGATTTCTGACATAAAAATAGAGATAGCTAAACATCATAATACAGATCTCTGACATTATAATACAGATCTCTAACATCATAATACAGATCTCTGACACAGATCTTTATACAACATATAGAGATATCTGACATCATAATACAGATTTTAAACATCATAATACAGATCTCTGACATCATAATAGAGACCTTTATACATCGTGTACATATCTCTGACAACTTAATACAGATCTCTGACATTATAATACAAATCTATATACATCATAATAAAGATCTCTGACATGATAATAGAGATCTCTGACACCATAACACAGATCTTTATACATCATAATACAGATCTCTCACATCATAAAACAGATCTCTCACATCATATTACAGCTCCTTATACATCATAATACAGATTCTGACATCATAATACAGATCTCTGACATCATAATACAGATCTCTAACATAAAAATAAAGATCTTTATGCATCATAATACAGATTTCGGACATCATAATAAAAATCTCTAACATCAAAATATAGATCTTTATAAATCATATAGAAATCTCTGACATTATAATACAGATCTCTGACATCATAATACAGGTCTTTATAAATCATAATACAGATCTTTATACATCATAATACAGATCTCTGACATCATAATACAGATCTTTACACATCATATGCAGATCTCTAAAATCATAATACAGACCTTTATACATCGCATACAGATCTCTGACATCATAATACAGATCTCTGACATCATAATACAGATCTTTATACATCATAATACAGATTTCTGACATCATAATACAGGTCTTTATAAATCATAATACAGATCTTTATACATCATAATAAAGATCTCTGACATCATAATACAGATCTTTACACATCATATGCAGATCTCTAAAATCATAATACAGACCTTTATACATCGCATACATATCTCTGACATCATAATACAGATCTCTGACATCATAATACAAATCTGGATACATCATAATACAGATCTCTGACATGATAATACAGATCTCTGACATCATAACACAAATCTTTATACATCATAATACTGATCTTTATACACCATATACAGATCTCTGACATCATAATAA
Organism: Limnodynastes dumerilii; assembly: GCA_011038615.1. Lineage (NCBI taxonomy): Eukaryota > Metazoa > Chordata > Amphibia > Anura > Limnodynastidae > Limnodynastes > Limnodynastes dumerilii. Next base: position 2,560 of record WWET01001311.1, on the reverse strand, counting down.
AGATCTCAGACATCATAATACGGATCTATATACATCATAATACAGATTTCTGACATCATAATACAGATCTCTGACATTATAGTACAGATCTCTGACATCAAAATAAGGTTATTTATGTATCAAAATACAGATCTCTGACATCATAATACAAATCTCTGACATCAAAATATATATCTTAATAAATAATATAGAAATCTATGACATCATAATACAGATCTTTATACATCATAACACAGATCTTTATACATCATAATACAGATCTCTGACATCATAATACAGATCTTTATACATCATAATACAGATTTCTGACATCATAATATAGTTTTTTTTTACATCATATACATATCTGACATCATAACACAGATCTCTGACAATATAATACAAATCTTTATAAATCATAATACAGATCTCTGATATCATAACACAGATCTTTATACATCATAATACAGATCTTTATGTATAATAATACAGATCTTTGACATCATGATACAGAGTTTTGAAATCATAATACACATCTTTATACATCATAATACAGATCTCTGACATCATAATACCAATATTTATGCATCATAATACAGATTTCTGACATCATAATACAGATATCTGACATCATAATACAGACCTTTATATATCATAATATAGACCTTTATACATCATAATACATATTTCCGACATCATAATAAAGATTTCTGATATCATAACACAAATCTTTATACATCACAATATTGATCTTTATACACCATATACAGATCTCTGACATCATAATAAAGATCTCTGACATCATAATATGGATCTATATACATCATAATACAGATCTCTGACATCATAGTACAGATCTCTGGCATCAAAATAAGGATATTTATGCATCATAATACAGATCTCTGACATCATAATACAAATCTTTATACATCATAATAGAAATCTATATGTATCATAATACAAATCTCTGACATCAGAATACAGATTTTATACATCATAATACAGACCTTTATACATTATAATACATATTTCCGACATCATAATACAGATTTCTGACATCAGAATACAGACCTTTATACATCATATACATATCTGACATCATAACACAGATTTCTGACATCATAATACAAATCTTTATAAATCCTAACACAGATCTCTGATATCATAACACAAATATTTATATATCATAACAAAAAGGTCTTTATGTATGAAAATACAGATCTCTGACATCATATACAGATCTATATACATCATAATAAAGATCTCTGACATTATAATACAGATATTTATACATAATAACACAGATCTCTGACATCATGATACAAACCTTTATACATCAGATACATATCTCTGAAATCACAATCCAGATCTCTGACATCATTATAGAAATTTTAATACATCATAATACAGATCGCTGACATGATAAATCAGATCTCTGACATCATAATACAGATCTTTATACATCATAATACAGATCTCTGACATCATTATACAGATCTCTGACATCATAATAAAGATCTTTATACATCATAATAGAGCTCTTTATGCAACATAATACATATCTCTGATATTATAATAAAGATCTTTGATATCATAATACAGATCTCTGACATCATTAAACAGATCTCTGACATCATAATACATATTTCTGACACCATAATACAGGTCTCTGACATCATAGTAGAGATCTTTATACATCATAATACAGATCTCTGACATCATAATACTTATCTCTGGCATCATAATAGAGATCTCTTACATCATATACAGATTTTTAAACATCATAATAAAGATCTCTTTCATTATAATACAGATAGTTATATATAATAAAACAGATCTTTGACATCATAATACTGATCTTTATACACCATATACAGATCTCTGACATCATCACACACATCTTTATACATCATAGACAGATATCTGACATTATAACACAGATCTTTATACATCATAACACAGATCTCTGACATCATAATACAGACCTTTATACATCATAAACATATCTCTGACATCATAATGGAAATCTTTATAAATCATAATACAGATCGCTGACATGATAATACAGATCTCTGACATCATAATTCAGATCTCTAAAAACATAATACAGATCTTTATACATCATAATATTGATCTCTGACATCATAATACATATCCTTAAACACCATAATACAGATTTCTGACATCATAATACAGATCTCTGACATCATAATACAGATCTCTGACATCAAAATAAAGATCTTTATGCATCATAATACAGATTTCGGACATCATAATACAGATCTTTATACATCATAATACAGATCTCTGACATCATAATACAGATCTTTATACATCATAAGCAGATCTCTGAAATCATAATAAAGATCTCTGACATCATAATACGGATCTATATACATCATAATACAGATTTCTAACATCATAGTACAGATCTCTGACATCAAAATAAGGATAGTTATACATCATAATACAGATCACTGACATCATAATACAGATCTCTGACATCAGAATATATATATTTATAAATAATATAGAAATCTCTGACATTGTAATACAGATCTCTGACATCAAAATAAAGATC
>WWET01001310.1:344695-360011 GCA_011038615.1 Limnodynastes dumerilii | reverse complement strand
GCAGCTCATACAGGAAGTTCCTGTATGAGCGCCTGAGGCAGTTACACAGAGCAGCTGACATCACTGCTGTATGTAACTGCCGCGGCAGCTCATGCAGGAAACTCCTGTATGATAGCAGGCAGAGGGGAGCGCCTCTCTGGCTTGGCGCCCTCCTTCCTCGCTTACCCTGCTTACCGTGTTCCGCCGGCCCTGACTGCTGCTTTCTAAAATGCAAACTGTCCGTAATTGCGTCAGTCCACATTCAGCTGCAGTACGATGGTCTTAGGAAATGAAGGCCATCGTACCACAGAACCACACTGACATTTCTATGCCCCATGTAATGCACCAGTTTTTATCTCCTCTGCTGGCTCATGTGTATGTGGGGCGTCCTACACTTGCCTCCCCGTCTGTTCAGACACCCCGTGTACACACAAGCTCCATGTTACAGTTCTAAAAGAACATTTTGTGGGTTTGATGATGAGTGAATTGATATTAAATCTAGACATGGTCCCTTGAAGCACAAACTATATATACCCAGAAATATAATAATTAAATGTCATTAAAATAATCATTAAAAATCATTAAAATATTAAAAACAGCTATAGAAAAACATTTTAAAAATGTATAATTAGGGTCATAAATCCCTTTAAGAGTAAGTGGCAAGGAATCAGTTTGGCTTAATAGGTCATTTGCGACAGCAATTCACCTTCAGAGTTACCGGGTTGTTACAAAGACATTTCAATGAAAGAAGATATAAATAATGATCTGACTTACCAGAAAAGAACAGAAGAAGATGAAGGAAACAAAATAGACATAGGCCAGGTCAGTGCCACAGCGCTCATTCTCATTGTGTCCAGACGGCGCACTGGTGTCCGGCTCACATAACTTATCACTCAGACAAGACAGCATGATCTCCTGCCAAGCCTCGCCAGTGGCGCTCCTAGAAAAGAGCACATGATCTTCAATGGATAAAGTTAGTAACATGAGGCTGGATCCAGAAGATCACATGACACTTACACATTCCCAATGAGCAGGGCTGGATTGAGGGCCATGTGAGCCTGGGACTGAAAATTTTCAAGGGCCCCCAGTATATAATGTGCTTTGGAGAAGAATGTCAGTCCTTGACATGCACTGCAGTGCAAGGCCTGGAGATCTGCAGTATGCGGGGTCTATTTTCAGATGGAGGCCTGGGACTATAGTACCACTAGCCCCATTGTGAATCTAGCCCTGCCGTAAATACCCAGCACGCTCATACTGCGCATGCCTGCACATGCGCTCTCCAAAGGCAGGGTGTGACGGCTCGCCCTGCATAGGTGGTGTACCCATGGTGAGCAGAGCGGGAGCTAAGCAAATCATCCAGTATGATTCTGCATTACACACCAGCCAGTGGGTGAAGGTAATACTGCTGTCACATACATGGTCTTTAGAAACACATACAGTCCATGCTGTATAACGAAACTGTCCAATTAACGAAACATGATACAAGCCCTAATTGGAATGTAAACTGTAAGCCAGGTGTGGAAAGCTGTCAGCGATACCATGTACATAGAGCGGATCTTTCCATATCCTGCTTTAATGAAGAGGATGATTCCTACAGACACATCTAGGGAAGAGTATAAGTTACTGCTGAGTAAATGTGTCTTGTTATGGTAAACTGAGTGTCTCTTGTAATATAATTTAGGAAAAGGTCCTGTGTAAAGCCACTCAATAATCAGGGTGATCAGATAATAACTGGCTGATCAACATGATTATGTATAGTGTATAGTAAGGATCAATTTGTCACACAGACGAGCCAACAAAGTGGTTCCGAAATGCTCAGACCCCTTCTGTTGTGCAGATGCTATTAGGGTGACCAGGAAATCAGCCTGATTGTCAGGTAGTGTGTTGGCACCAGGGTTGAAAGGTGACTCGGGGGTCCATAGAAAGAAGGCGGGGCCTGAGTCTGGATAGGGCAGGGGGCGTGGCTCCCCAACTGGTGCGGGTGCAGTGCAGAGAATGTGTTGGCAGCATAAAACAGCGCTCAGCAGTGCGGGTCAGAGGGCTGAGCACTGTATTAAGCTGCCAGCCTCTGACAATTTGCTTCTGTGAGTGAAGGGGAGAAGGTGACTACAACAAGCCTCCCTTAACCTTCAGGCCCCGAAACAGCCTTACCCCCTGCACCCAGTGTAGTTATGCCACTGCCTGGCACCTAGCAATGCCCAAGGCTACCATAGTGTATATTATGAGTGTTATTGAGCTGTGGATATTGTAGCGTGTGTGGTCTTCTTAAAGTTCATAACATATAGTATATAGGGCAACATTCTGAGGACGTCTGCACATAAGAGCAGCCTCTAATACTTATTTCAGTGAATTACATGAAGATAGTTGGACTGACCTGAAGAGCAGCATGAGAGAACTGAAGAAGCTCCTGAAGTTGTTGTGCCTATTAATATGGCTCTCCTCTTCCAGACGGATGTTCCCAAACACCTAATTAATAAGATGTGCATATGAAAATACAGTGATTACAGATTTCATCATGTCCTGCGCCCCATGTAGTAAGCTAATTTTATTGAAAGTGCTATATATGAGATAAACTCTCTCTAAAGGCACTCTAGAAGGCACCAGTAGGAGGAAAGCTTCATGGATTATATCAGTGGAAGACCAGACGGCTGAAGAACTAAACCCTGCAGCAGCCTGGTCTCTTCCAAACCTGGAACATGCTGGGTGGACAGTCTGCCTATGTGTGGAAAAGCAATCTGTCTGCCCATATGCAGGGTGATCGCTCTATACAAACAGTATGACTGATCTACACATGCTCCGCAATGCCACATCCTGCCCCTCTGTCTGCATAGTATGGCTGTGGGTTGCCTCCCCAATCCCATACCCTCCAACTGTACCTATTTAGCAAGTACAGTACCTTTTTTTAATGGTCTGTATCGGCTCCTGTACCAGATTCTGGCCCAGCAGTTCCCTCCCCCTTGCACTCCTGCAGCATCTGATCACTATAGCAGAGCTGCGGGGACAGACTCCTACAGCCCTGCTAAATTGACAAGACCCCCTCCTGTGAGTGCTTAGCTCATATGATAAGGTATAAAATGAGATTTAACACCTTATCATAAATGCAAATGATTAAAGCTACGCCCCTCCATGGGACAAACCACGCCCCTTCACAGACACGCCCCCTAGGTGTACCTATTTTCCATAAAAATATGTTGGGAGGGTATATTATCCAGTGACCTGCAAACTCCCTTGGAGGTATCTGATAGCCTATATGCTGAAGCCCTGGAATGAAATCTCTACCTGACCTCCAGTGGTGTCACTATCTTCCATCCTATGTCTCTGTGGCTGCCCAGTAAAGAGCATAGTGTTTGAAATAAAAGAAATATATTTTTTTTTAAATATGTTTCCTTGTTTTACTTACTATAAATTGCCCTTTGCTTAGACAAGCAGCAAAATGATGTTAGAAACACCTGATTACTGTATTTTAGAAAATGAGAGTCTTTCTTCAGCGTCCCACATGCCTCTTAGTATAAAAACTGTGTACTGACCTGCATTCCTATAATGGCATAGATGAAAAACAGCATAGCAATCAGGAGGCAGACATACGGAAGAGCCTGGAAATAAAGGAACATAAAGTTGTTCATGTAGCCAATCCTCAACTCAGAGTTATAAATAATCACATGGAAGGTGAGCAGTTACAGCAGTATTTCTTGGGTGTGGGTCCACGGAAAGAATGGCCCTATTTCGATAGGGCTGTTTTCTCCCAGCCAATTTCGAACTGGCTGGGATTTCGGTGAGGCATAGCAATCGATCCACAGAGCACCAAACTTTCGGTGCTCCGAAAGGTAAGGGAAAAAAACAACCTCAACCCTTCCCCTAATTCTAACCCTAGCCCTCCCCTCTCATTACCCTAACCCTAACTAATTCTAACCCTACCCCTCCCCTCTCACTACCCTAACCCTAATCCTCCTTTCCTGAAAGCCTGACCCTACCCCCCCCTCCCCTGCAGCCTGACCCTAACTCTCCCTCCTCCGCACCCTGGAGAGGTTACTTACCTTTCCCTGCGGTAACGGCGGCGGGATATCGGTGGCGGTGTTTCCAAATCAGAATGGGTGAGTATGCCGATTGGCATACTCACCCATTCTGAAAAAAAAGTCTAAACTGGGGTGTATTCGAAATAGGGACATCCGAAAAGTAACTTTTGGATGTCCCTATTTCGGAAATGAAACTTTTTAACAGGGGACTGCAACCGGTGTTTCTTTATCACTTGTACTCAGGATTTGCAGCCTATCCGAAAGACGCCTGAAATTTGGGCAGTTCTCTCGTTATCCCGGGAGAGACGGCAGACCTCCCACTGGAGACCATGAAACCACAGCCTCAAGTCCCTTCTACAGCCTAGCGACACTGCCATTCATAGTTTTTTATTTTTTTGAAATATTCTTATTGTTAGTTTTTTTTATGTATGGCTGCTATTATTTGTAGGTCTTTTAAAGCTATATAGGTGCCAAGAAAACCAAATAATAGAGATGTGCGGTACAAATAGTTTGAAATCCAAATACGAATTTAAGGGTTCGAAGGCGAATCAAGGCAGGACTCTGGGAGGGGGGAGGCATTTAGATTAGCTGGGGAGAGCAGGTGGGAGGCGGAGAGGTGCGATGTCCGTACGGACATTGCACGGACACATAAGGTAGCCCTATGGCACTCGTAAGAGGGGGCGGACGGGGGATGGAAGAGTGAGTTAGGTGCACATCTGCACCTAACTCACTTAAGTGTGAATCAGGTCCACAGTGTAGAAAGGCATACAGGTAAAAATTACATTTTTAACAAAACCAAAACACAAGAAAGATTTAGAACCAAAACCAGAACTTGGGGCAAGCGTTCATTTCTATTAATAAATATGAGACTGTGATCAAAGTAAATCTGAAAGAACTAGAGCAGATTAAATGAGTGCGGCAATTGTCACTTAAAGCACAAAGCAATTCAACACCTTTCTACTGGCTCTCAGACTTTTACAGTGGCCTTTAAAATGTGTCCTATAGTTTCTTATATACGCTGGGAGCTTACAACTAGTAAATCCTCCCATAGATGCCTGCTGATGGGGAATAGGGATTCTGCATTGTAAATTTAACATCAAGACAAATTAAATTTCAAGCAAAAAAATACATTCAATTCTTCAACAATGTTTATCATTTAATTACAGAAACAAGAAAAGTTTTTCATTACCTTAAAAGACTGTACAAAAGTCCATAGTAAGATGCGGATCGTATATCCCTGCCGCAGAAGCTTGATGAGTCGAGCAGCTCGGAAAAGCTTCAGGAAGCTCATGTTGAAACTACTTGTGTTCACCAACTAGACAGGGCAAGCAACACAAACATTGTCCGTTAGCTTATAGAAGATGATCTATTTAATGAACACACAGGGGGTATATTTAATAATTATTGAAGTTGTAAAAACCTAATTTTTCAAAACTTCAACTGCCTATATTTGAAATAGAATTTTTTCTTATGGACAATGTCCACTGGATTTTGCATTTAAGAAAATATAATTTTGAAATATTGCTGGGAAGACCTCAGATAAATGACTATTTGCGAATTCTACATTTATGCTATATACACACTAGTGTTTGCCATATGTTGTATAAATAACTTCCTAGAATGAATTAATGAATAGGGGGTGGCAGTAGTTACATCTATAATGAGCTCCTGAGGACAAACTCACCTATAGACAGTGATTACCACAAACAGGATCTCTGTGTATTATGCCTTATGCTTCTAAATCTAAGATCCCATAAATAGCTAAAATAAGGTATTTAGTGCTAATTGGCACTATGCCTATTGGAGTTATCAGTTGTATCGCTGTCCTTCATCATACCAGGAGCCAGTGTGAGGTGTTCAAAATCTATGGTCACCCCTTTGTAATTAAAAAAGAGCATTGATCAAAATACCAAAAGACCCTTTAGTAAGATTAGTGTTGGCGTTCCATGTTTTTTAAATGTATAGCTATGCACAGGCATGGCGATAGAGGGGAACAGCTGTGAAGGGCCCTAAAGTTCAGAGGGACCCCTGAAATACACTACTGAGGAGGGACTGAGGCCCCCAAATACATGAGTGTGCCAGGACCCCAAGATTTTTGTTGTCAGGTCTGGCTATGTAGGATGTGGTATCTGCTACGATGGTCTTTTTTTTTTTTGCAAAAGACCATTGTACAGAAGCTAAATGTAGACTGTCTGCATTAGAGAAATCAGGAAGATGAGACTCTTGGAGTTACGAAGAGTCATCCACCAAGAAGCAAATATTTTTACCAGCCCTCCACCTTTCCTAACCTTAACCCTTAATTTCCTGCAGTCTAATCTTAATCTTCCCCTTCTTCAACCCTAACACTCCATGTCCAGCAGCTTAACCCTAACATTCCATGCCGCAAAACCTAACCCTGACTTTCCCCATAAGCCCTAACCCTAACCTCATACTAGCCGCAACCCCCACAGCCTAAACCTAGCTGGACACTGTATCATTTTGGAAATAGTGACAGTCAGACCGGCCACTGCCTCTCACCTATGGAAAGGGACTTTTTGATAGGTTATTTGAACAATAGGAGAAGTCGAGATGTTAATCATTGCATTCAATCTATTGCATTTATTTACTACATTTCACAAAATCTATAAGTCCCGTATAAGGGACATCTCTCTAATCTACTTTTTTTTTTAGAAAATATTAAAAATGAACCTGTGTTGTAGGCTATAATGATTATACAAGCATTAAATATATCAATTTTCAGCACTAGAAATGAATATATTACACACAATGCAATAGATCCATAGAGTAAATGACAGTGACATCTCACCTTACTATCGGTAAGAATAATCTCAGTGATGCTACCGATTACTGTAATAAAGTCAAAAATGTTCCAGGTATCCCTGAAATAGTTCTGAAAAAAAAAATTAGTGTCAGGGGCGTTAGATCGTATCCCGCAATAAATATAAAATATAAATCTTAATATACACAATCGCTTTATTATCACGTCTAAGTCATTTCAATTTAATAGACGATAGCAATGTAATTGAGATACCTACCAAGAATCCAAATGCGATGATTTTGAGGATACACTCAAGGGAGAATAACATGGTGAAGGCAATATTCAAATACTTTAATGCTAGTTCATAAGTGTATGGAGCCGAATAATACTGAAAATAAGGAAAAGTACAATTTAAAAAGTCAATAAAAAAGTGTTGTTCTGTAATTAATACATATACATCCAATCGGTAATATTGCTTTCCTATGAACTTATTACAATAAAACATTTTTATAGCTGAACACTGGGGCTAAAGAAGAGATGGGTAACATGAGGCCCTCAAGATACTTACCTTAGTGCCAGATAAACACTCCATGGTGCCCTATGGGGCATTTTCTAAGCAATTTTTCAATAAAAAGCTCAATGCAAATATGGAGGATCTGTCTTAGATTATGCATGAAAAATCCACAGAGATTATAAATAGATGCAATAATCAGTCCAGTTGACCAAGGGCTGAATATCATGTCGCTCATTATGGGCTTAAACTGTATTACTCTATAAAAAATTTGGATCAATCAACCAAACATTGGTATAGTGTATAGAATGGCAAAAAAACAGTTCGGAAACCCTGATCAGTAATCATATCGGGTCTGATCCAGATCTCTGTATGCGTTCCCTTGACGTCTGATAGTACGCACATAAGAGAGAAGTGAATTCCATGTCACTCCCCTCTCAGGGGAAGACTTTGCAGCACTTATGCTGCCATAGAGCAACCATAAGTCTCCTATGTGAATCAGCGGCCCGTATAACCGCTGATCTGTGCGAAAGAATATAATCCAGCCTATAACGTAAAATATAAATGGTCTACCCTATGCCCTCCTTACAGAGTTTTGGCAAGCAGGGAGGATGGCCCGTCCTGTCGTCCTGATGTCTTAGCGTATGGAATTCCATGGCAGAAGATCTGCAGTGTAACATCCGGTGTGCGCACTTAGGCTACTTCCACCAGCCTCTTACATAAGCAAGCCTACATAGAGTGCTCGGGATCCAGTCTAGTGTTAGCTTTTCCTAAACAGTCTGACCACTGCTGGGAAAATCCAGTAAGGGAGATAGCCCCGGACAGTATGGGCCGCTTCAGCTTCTTAGTTGCGTAGATTTGCCAAATGACCTCTTACACATGCGGAGGGGAGGGACTTAGATTAGCCGTGAAGGGCGGGGGGAGAGACATTGGGCCTGATCCAGGCCTACGCTCATGAAACGCTTATGTGCGTAGCGTATTTACGCCGGCGTACCTCCCATGCACTCCGCTCGGCACTCCCCTTGGTCGTATTTACTTTTGACTTCTTACGCTCAGCAATACCTATCCTAACTTTTCTGAGCATAACCGCGTGAGTCCGTAAGCTCATTGCGTGGTTACGACGCTTAGCACGCCCATACTGTACGATTTAAATGCCTCACCCCGCCCTCGGATTGTTTGGCAGACACGCCTCCCCGAGTGTAAATACGAAGCTGTTACGATCAAGGCCCATACGCTCAGTTTCTCAGACCGTAACATGAGTGTAACATCTGCCCCGCGCATGTGCAGTAAGTACAAAAGGCCATTTTTACGCTTACGCCCGCTGTAAATACGCAAGCGGACATAGGTCTGGATCAGGCCCATTGTCCTTCTTATGGAGGAAACTACGCAAAGTACGCACTCTTAAGTACCATAAGGTATCTAAAAATGGAGGGCGGGTTACAACACTAGTGAGTTAGGTGCGGTTCTATGTAAATACAGCCCTATGAGTCCACTATGTAATGCTACTGCAGCATTATGTCAGTCACCAGGGACATCGCAAAGTGTGACTGACATTAGAGGTTACAATACACTTAATATAATTCACAATATTTTGCAGCTGTATATTACTATGCTGTACGAGTATATTAATGGAAAATCATCAGAAGGCTGATCTGACATGGATAACTGTGGGTAACATGCAGCAATTCTTAGGGCCTTAAGATGCGAGTAATTAATCAAAATAGGCAAACTATAAAAATATTGTAGAAAATGTGGTCTTTAGTTTTATTTCTACAATCATGACAGTTATTATACACATTCCATTTACATTACAGTGTGTGAAGGCTGAGTATTACTTTATTTTGAGTAGTTCATCAGGAGAGACTAGGCATAATTCCGGGTATGTTATTTCTCTGAACGTGGAATAATGAATGTACTTTTTTATTATTATTATATATAAATTTATGCAACACAAATGTTCAGATTCAATAATTTAATCTAAGACTTACCTTCATCATTAGTACCACCGTGTTTAGGGCAATCATGGCCATGATGGTATATTCAAAAGACGGTGAGACCACGAAGTGCCACACCCGGTATTGGAAGGTATGGCGATTTTGGGGCATGTAGCGGGTCAGTGGCTTGGCACTTATAGCAAAGTCAATGCAGGCTCTCTATGAAACAGAGTGACATGTGTATTTAGTAAGTTCTTTATATATTGTCAGGCCTATTCATAAGAATGCTATAATTTATTACAGTCAATCTAATGCAGTACTTCCCTTGTCTAATAGAAGTTTCTGATTAGTTACTATGCGTAATACCAAATTTGTGCTAAAACTTATTATGTCATGATAGAGAATATATGAAGATTATCAATATAAGCCTGCAAGTGTGTGTATGCATGACAACTCTACAAGCCTAGACTATGCAAATACAGTGTCACAAGATCAGGTCCAGGGTACTGTCCCATGGGGTAAATAACAGCTCTTCTCAGACTGCAGCCAAACTATAGTACACCAGTCCAATGACTTGTTTTACTTGTCTGTGTCAAAATAAACTGACCATAAAACTAACTGGCCTGTCTACGCTAACTGGTACAACAAAATAACCCCTTTCTAAAGTATCAAGACCCAAAGTGCTACTCACAGAACATAGCACTTACTAATAAATTAGCAGCTTCTCTCAGCAGGCCTCTATCCTACTCCCCAGGCAGTGAGAGACAGCCTCACAGTCTTTTATTCATACCTCACAAGTGTAACCTCCTAATCAGCCTTACCTACGCTGGATGCCCTGAAGATTTGAGATGGGCCTTGTGGATGGAGCCCGCCCTCTCTCTCCTTTATACAACCCCTGCCCTGGAACCCATAACTGACTATTAGAAAAGCCAAAATGACTTGGCTGCCTTTGTGCATGAACCAAGTGGGCCACAATGGATCAAAACTGTCTTCTAGGGAGTAATGATGTAGCAAGCATGTGTAGACATATAGTAGAGTTCATCATTGTGATTGTGTCATACTGTGTCTCTTTATATTCCACCGACAGCTATTTTTTTCTTCCCTCTTCATTTTTGAATACTAATCAATAAAATGAAGCATATTCAGCATTGAGTTCTTATAGCCTGCTTCACCTTATGTGTGAACCGAAAGGAAGTTTATGATTAATTTATGAGCAAGCTGCAGGCCATATGAGTATCCATGTGTTTCCTTTCAAATTCTGAAAGCCCATCACTGTCAGGATCTGTCAGGAAAGCATCAAAGCAGCTTACCAAGGACAAGTATGTACGTGTATAGTCCAATTCCGGAAGAGAAATCTATGACTAACATACGTTTACTATCAACTTTAGGTAAAATGAAGTTATTATGGTAATATTTTCACAACACATTTACTCTGATACTAAAGCAGGAGTCTGGACGTCTATGTATTATGTGATTATATTAATTAGAAAAGTAGGATTAGCATTTCTTGTTTATGTCCCTGAGCTCAACTGTGCGGTGAAGATAGAACGGTTTAGAACACAATGGCGGAACCTTGTCTACAGATAACTCTGCATTAACACAGACTAATAAAGTCATGTGAGCTCTGTTGTAAAATGACTCTTACCTCATTCTTTTCAAGGCGACATTCCTCCATCATCTTGTCTCCTTGCTCCTGGAAAGTGATAATAATAAGCGCTACAAAGATATTTACGAAAAAGAAGGGGAAGACTACAAAGTAGACGACGTAGAAGATGGACATCTCCATTCGGTTGCTGCGGCTTGGGCCTCGATCTTCTTCTGTTACGTCTACAGAGTGTTGCAGGACCCTTGTTACAAGAAAGAAAAGAAGACGACCCATTGGGATTATTATTCCTCACCGGCATACATGTGATTCTGCAGGAGAATACTCACTGAGGCCAGCCTTCTCCTGTAGAGACAGTGAAAAGCGTAAGGACAGCCCATATGATGTTGTCATAATGAAAGTCATGTCTCTTCCATTCCCTTCGCTTTACCTCCATTTTGTTTTTCTCATGATCTATGTAACTACCTCTAAACAGAAGAAGCACATTGTCAGTTCAAGTATATACTGTACAATACAATACTACAGTCCACGTATGTTCTACAATAATACAGTCTACGTATGTTCTACAATAATACAGTCCATGTACGTTCTACAATAATACAGTCCACGTATGTTCTACACTTAATCCTATAGTATGCATTTGGCAGCTCTGTAGCAATACCCACAGCAGGTCCCAGAATAAAGGATGTCATATTGTGGTATATTCTTCCTTATTAAAGGTTTCATTGATATATTATGTTAAATGCTTATATAAATCTGTATTTCAGATATATGCAATCTCTGATCTATTTACTGAGGCTTTAAACTTCAGTTGACACATATCGTACATTCCGCGGTAAACTTAAATGGAGATAATATTTACTATAATCAAGTCACAAGACAACCAATGCGCTGTCATTTCTAACACTTCTACATGCTTGTCTTATTGGCTTTAACCTAAATTTGGAGCAACAACTAACTAAAGTTTGGGCAGTTGATAACTTTCTGTCATAAAATATTTTAATGACATTACATGAATTCCATAGATATTTGTAAGTATACTATCAAAAAGTCAATAGTATGGCCAATGTGTAAAACCAAGACCCCAAAATATAAAATTAATATCAAGACCCTAAAGTGGTAGAATCTCAATGTAATCAGGATAATGGGGTAGATCCAGAACTACGTGTGCCATACGTTTATTCGCGGAGCGTATTTGCGTGCGCGTAAATTTGTTACACTCCCCTCGGCACACCCCTTGCATGGACGTATTTTGTCAAGATACGCTTTCCAAACCCTACCTTAACTTTTTCCAACGTAACCGCAGTCATACGCACACGTACGTACGGGCTGAACGAATTTACGCAGCTAAGCACGCCCGTACACTTTACTTTAAATACAACCCCCCGCCTACTTCACGTAATTCACACGTAATTTGGAGTAACGTAAAATTGGCACGCCAACACGTAAATATTTACATGACACATACGTGAATGGCCGATACGTTTACAATTACGCTACGTTAATGTGCGTATTTTCTATGGTGCGCATGCGCAGTGCGTACAAAACAGCAATTTTACGTCTCTGCCACGCGTAAATTCGCTCCGAGGAATAGTTCTGGATCAGGCCCTATGTCCTCATACTAACATAGCAAACCAAATTCTGTGTTCTGATTGCTCTGAGTTTGGATCTTGAACGTAGCAGGAGCCTGGGTCCAATAGCAGATCTCGTGTATTTAGGCATCTCTTTAAGTGATTGGGAACCTCTGCTGTCACAGCAACCTACCATAATATTCTGATCTGTCCCTACATAAGATAGTGAAGGATTAATGCTTGGCTGCCCTAATCCCTGTCTAAAGAAAGCCATTGAAAATGTTTGAAATGAGAAGTTTGGATTGGTCGAATTTGTGTTCCATTTGTGGCGCTTGATGCGTGTGATTGCGCAATTTGCAAAAGCAGATATTTTTCTGATAAGACTGCTCAGAAAAAATCCACTTTTCGGAATGCTAGATCTGGTTTATTGTTATATTTGCATTGCTTGAATTGTCTTTTGTTTTTTTTAATAATAGAGACAAGACAATAAATAACAGCTGTTGTCAAGGAGAAAGGTAGTGAGGTATGTGTGAACATAACTGTCCAAAAGGAAGATAAGCTGCAATAGAGACTCAAACTCATAACTGTGAATCTGAGAACACTCCTAGGGCCAGATGTACTAAGCTGCGAGTTTGGAAAAGTGGAGATGTCGCCTATAGCAACCAATCAGATTCTAGCTCTCACTTTCCTATTACATACTAGAGAATTTCAGCTAGAATCTGATTGGTTGTTACGGGCAACATCTCCACTTTTCCAAACCCGCAGCTTAGCAAATCTGGCTCCTACAGTATATAAAGTATAACATATTCGATGGTGAATCAACAGGCACTATACGCTGAATGGAAAGCCAATTTTCCCTTAAGGTTAATTAGATGTTTAAAAGACATAAACTTTGGCTCTAATCCTATGAGCAATTTAGCTAGATGAATAAAATCTATGCTCTGCCCTTGTCATGATGCGATGTGTGCAGAAGACAGGCAGTAACAGAATGACCCATTGAATGAAGCATTATGAATATGAATCTGATGGTGTAATTCAGGTTGCATGGTAGAAGAACATATCCCCAGAGACACATTAATTCTCAGGACGTACATGCATTCTTTCTCTGTATCCTTTGAGCTGTCTGTGCAGTAGAAGAACTTGCCCTTGAAGAGTTGAACAGCGATGACGGCGAATATAAACATGAAGAGTTTGTACACGATGAGGATATTAAATACATTCTTCAAAGAATTAACCACACAATCAAACACTGCCTGAGGAAAAGATCACAAGTTCAGTTTTCACAAGCAATATGGAAATTAAAGGTCTTGTTAGTGTCTACTAAAGCATGGACTACAGATTGATAGAGAATGGAAAAGGATCTGGGTCCTGAGCTGGTACATAAATACATAATGAGACATGATTAGATTGAGCAATATTGAATCAACCGATATGACCACTGCATAACACTAAATCACTGTAAAAAGCAGGCTAAAGAAATTCTCAGAATCACACATCTCTATTTGGATAAAAATTGTGTTTCGTTATTTATTGCCTAAAAAAAACAAAAGCAAATAAAAAACCTAAACATAGAGAAAAGGTTTTGCTATGGAAACCATCGTCAGCCATATACAGGAATATTCCCAACCTCCAGGTTTTGATCAAATATACTTTTGTTTGTGTGTAATACATATATGCACTAATAGACTCACATCGGACCTCTGTGTGTTCTGTGGAGATCCAGAAGTCCGTGCGGAAGAGAGGAGTGAACTCCCCTGTCCCTCCCTGCTTTCATGTGGGGTTCTGGTCACTTACATTTCCAGATTCCTACCTTAACTACTCCGCGGGAATCTGCGTCAGTCCGAATGCAGACCCGTGCAGAGCCGACTGACGCCATCCCCTCACCCTCATCTACATGCCAATCCACGCCTCGCAGGGATTAGGTGTGCAGATTTGGTGGAACACAACTCCAGACAGATTTCCTAGTGTACTGACTTCCGAATGCTAGGAGAGCTGCAGTGTAACATCTGTCACGCACATGAGCAGTTGTAATGTTTACAGAGACTCATGCAAGCAGCTTACGTAAGTCCACTAACATTACTAATGCTGGTTCAGACCCGTCTTGTATATACTCATGTTATACACTCATGCCCTCTGTCAAGCATTCGGAAATAAAATGGATCGAGACTTCCAAAAGAACACTCAATATGAAAGTCTTAAACCTGGAAGCGTGACGCATGTATATGCACCGATGCTAAATGCAGAAATGCTTCTTTTACGGAAATCTGGATCCAGTCCATTGAGATTTCAGTAAACCTGAGATACAGCTGACAGGCTCCGGGGTCTTGATGATATGATGTGATGTGCACACCGGGGGGGGGAAGGGGGGGGGGGTCACAGTATTGTGAAAAAAGAGACAGAGCAACAAAATAATACTACATCAAGCCCTGAAATCCATATCCACCAAGCCTCACTATGGGACAAACTCCAGGGGGGCGATCCACATTCACAGCATTCCAAGAGCATTTCCAAAATTGTGGAAGTCTCTCTGAAATTTTGGCATGGGTGACAAGTATATTTAATCTCAGCCCCTTGTATGGAGAGACTGAACAATTAGCATTGTTTTTGTATGATATATAATACTGATGATGATGACAATACATACCCAAGGCCCTGCCCCAAACACCTGCTTTGAAGTTGCTGTCATTTAGCAACAATCCCTGACCTCAAACTCAGCATTGTTCCCCCCTCCCCCTCTCCCCCACATAATCCTCTCTCTCTTGTCCTATCCCTCTCCTTAACGACAAAACCCTTCAATGGAACTGCACTGATAAAGCTGCAACTTATAACCGTGCAGAGGTTTCAGCTGCTGTTATGACTTTGTTTACCAGCCCAATTTATGCCCTGTCTTCTTTGTAAAACAAAAATAAAGAATGTATTATAATAATAATAATAATAATAATTATTA
>WWET01001310.1:305320-324855 GCA_011038615.1 Limnodynastes dumerilii | reverse complement strand
CTGTAGGACATTGTATGAGCTCAACAGGAAGCCAGTAGCTGCTAAATGGTAAGTGAACAAAGTGTTAATGATTTTTGAAGCCCAACTTTCAATTTCCCACCATGCAGTCTTTACCCTAATTTTAATAAAGGTTTAACTGGGCACAAATATAAAGCTTATCTTCAAGGTAGGAATAACCATAACAAATGCTTCTGATACTGTCATTGTGGATTTGGTCATTCTACACTAATAATAATTGCAGAGACAGAAACCAATAACTATTTTCCCTTTATTTCTGAATAAGGTATGATCTTAGATGGATGTATTTTTCTACCTCTCTATTATTAATGTATAGTTAAGCTGTTCTCTATGTAAAAATGGCTATTTTGCAGCCTTGTAAAATGAAGGCATTTCATCATCTGCTTTGCAGTGTTTACATTATTTTAACACTTGCTACAAATCATCTGATCAATATTTCAGTTATTCTTCAGCATAATTGGAGCTGGTCTCAATCAGCGCGACACAGTGAACCAGATAAAGGTCCACTGGGATGGTTGCTGCATCACTTGATCATGTTGCTTTGCTGCCTGTTACCGGAACTCTGTTAATTCTTAGAGAAGTCCAGTCATTTCTTTAGTAATCAAACATTACATAAACAAGCTTTTCTTTTCTAAGACCATTGTACATTGCTGGCAGTCTCCATTTTCAATTGTCGCGAGCTGCAAAGATTTCTATTGCCCCGCAGCCTAACCCTAATCCTCCATCTTAACCCTAACCTTCCCCTTCAGCCCTAACCCTCCATGTCCTGCAGCCTCTCCCTAACCTTCTACTTCATCCCTAACCATAAGCCCCCATGCCCCTTTTGAAGCCCAACTTCAAGCCCAAGATCTGCTGGAGGGAAGAAATTGATGCCGAATGAGCCCCCCTTCCCCAGCGGTGGGACAGTGCCGATTCGCGGGCCGGAAGAGGAGGCGGCGCTTAAAGTGCACTGTTAGGCCCCGCCTCCTTTGAGGCTATCATAAATATGGTACTGATTGTGTATTCAATTCTTAGCCATGATGCTACAATACTTCAATAAGTCGTTCTCCGTCTGTATGATCAGATCAACAATCATAACCAATGTTTCATCAGTAGAGCCAGAGTTAATAACATAAATAAATGAATAAAAATAAAAAATAGAAAAAATACGGCCAAGTCAAGAGAATAAGTGCAGATCATGATCATTCACCTTCATTAAAATAAATCTCTTAAATTACATTTTAATATTACTATTACATCAGATATAAACTTCCCATGCGTGATGCCTGTGATATGCAATGTCACCTCTTACCTAATTTAAATAAAGAACAGACACAACAACATTCTTGTGGAAATTAAAACGTTTATTTATTAACTTGACTTAGTTTAATTGATGCAGTCGACTTATGGAAGAACTGCAACGAAATTTTTGATGGGGGCCATTGAAAGCAGCAATTGAGAACATAAGATCAACAGAAAATAATTAGCAATTAATCATATATATAAATTCACATAACCTTAACATTTAAGCCAGACAACAAAGGTCTCACACAGGAGGCGCACCCCGCCAGCCTAAAGGCACAACACTCAATCCGAGTGCTACGAGAGATCGTCCATACAGACGGTTCTACAACCCCAGGCATTCAACATCATACCATTAAACCATGTCAGTTACCTTATGTAGACTCCTTCTCACCACCAGTTACACCTCCATGTCATACTGTCATGCAAATCAGCTGCTTTCCTCCCAAGGTGGTGAACATACATAACGTAAACCATCAAACATCATAAAGGGTTGGGAGGGCGGGCAAATCCAACAGCAGGAGAGATCACGTCAGCAGCTCCCTTAAGAACACTCTGCTGATCCTCAAATTCCCTCCCCCCTGGAGGCCATATGACCAATTGGGCAACAGAAGCAGGTGAGTGACATTGCCAATCACACCACACGCAGGGAGTTTATCTCTGCTGCGGTTAAATAAATTAACCCTCCGCTCCCTAAAATAATTGAAAGGAATATGAAATTGAATTCTAATAAAATGGGAATTATATTGAAACAGGAAGCAATGGAGCAATAGATGTCTTTTTTACATTAGAAATCGGATTGCAAGACAAATGTTCAGACACCAAAAACAGCTCTGGTCGAAGGCAAACGGCAGCAGCTTCACTCCTCTGTGTACTTCACAGCTGTTTGTATTAAGTTTATTTATTACTTATAGTCCCACATATCTATTTATCACTGAATGCAACAGGATATATAACAGTGGACCGGATTCGCAGATCCAGTGTGAGTTACTGTAGGTGCGGACAGACCCGCACTTAACTCACTGCCCCCATCCCACCCCCCTTTTTAGGTATCTTTTGGCACTTACGAGTGTCATAGGGCTATAACTATCCGTGCAATGTCCGCACAAACATTGCCGCTACCTGGCCCCCCGGCTAATCTAAATACCCCCTCTCACTTTTACCCAAACCCTCCCCGAGACGGCATCACGCCGCCTCTTTTTACCTAAAATACTACGTACCGAACTGGTACCTATTACGCATGCGCAGTAATTCCTTTACTAAAGATACGCACCTAAGAAGCGACTGCTTCTTAGGTGTGAATCTGGACCAGTGTCTCATGTAACTTCAGAAATATAAAAGGCCACATGCAAACGATCTTGTCCACCGTAATATAGCGTTGTCAGCAGCAAGGAGTTCACCTGTGTTTTGTGCTTTTACTAATGTGTGTGGAGTTTCCAGCATTATCACCTGCTTTTGTAGAGATGAGAGGTAAGAACCTACCTGCCGCCATAGAGTTGCATGCCCAGTAGCGCAAAAACGACAATAAAGAGGAAGAGGAGGAAGAGCAGGCTGATGATTGACTTCATGGAGTTCATCAATGACACCACCAGGTTCCTCAGCGAGGCCCAGTATCTGAAAAACACGCACATAAGATGAGCAGAACACAGATTTATATCATTCAATCACAGGCTGCTCCATTGGCACTTACTTGGTTACTTTAAAGATTCTTAAAAGTCGTAGTGCTCGTAGGACACTGATCCCAAAGGATGTTCCGGGTCTAAATATGGCCCAAATTACTTCAAATATACTTCCTATTGTGACCTGAAGAAGAAGAAGAGGAGTTACATAGTAGTAGTAAATAGCACATGCCTACATACACTGTGCAGAGCTATTTTGTTACAATCAAGGGGCCAGATCCTGAACTCTGGCCGACAGAGGACTTACACTAGTCATTTGCGTAAGTCCCCTGTCCGGGAACATCTGGCATGCGCACAACAGATGTTCCCTGTGCGTAAGTACATTAGTACTTACAATGAAGGGGCAGACCCTTCAATTACGATGACTGGTACATCGTACCATCGTACCAGGTGGGGATAGTCCTTTAAATGAGGGGTCAGGGGTGGGGGAAGCCCCTAGTCATATATGATAAGTTAGGAATCTGTGTCCAGATTTCCTACCAACAGCGGGAGTGCAAGGTGCGCGCACTCCCCACTATGGGAGCGTACCGACGGACCCTTGCACGCCCGTAAAGCGTGCGGGGGTCAGGATCTTCCCCATGGTCTGGATCCAGAGATCTAATTTTTTTGCATGGGATCCCCAAGCACAAAATGCAAGAGGATCTTAAATTGCTGGGACACACAACTCAGGCATCTGTACATTTGCGACTTCAGCACTCTCACTCTGATGGACAGACTTCTGACAGCCAGAACCCAGCTTAAGTTTTCGGACTTGGAAAATCATGGACATATGTAAGTCTGGATAGGTATGTTTGAGAAAGAACACCAATATTGTACATTGTACTAAGAAGGAATGTCCAGTAAGAATCGTAACTCAATCTGTTGATGGGCTGGAACATGTGCCAATCAGCCAGCATGGATGCATGTGCAGGCTCTTAACAATAGAGCAGCTGCGATCCAAAATGGGGAAAGTTGGTCAATGGAATATAACCAAGGATAAAGTACTTTATTAATTTCAGATAGATCACATCTTGTTACAGTGATGTTACCAATTCCAAATTAAATGATGCACTGAATTCCTATTAATAATTGTTTTAAGCCCAGCTAGAGGGCTTTCGAAGGGCTGCATAAAGCTGATGCTGGTGTTCTCAGTGGCCGCCAGAAAGAGTATTCTTCAGGCCTGGATCCTGTCCAAACCTCCGATGTCCCTCTTCAGAAAACAAAATAAACCACATATTCAGGATAGATTGGCTGGAATCCACCTTACATAAGGAAACCAAAGTACAAACGCTCTTTAATACTTGGAAGAGCTTCATTAATGCCCTCACTGACAACATAACAAATAAGATATGGAAGTTCTTTCACCTTACAACCTTCTATGAAACACACCTCCATATTCAGGGTCCCACAACCCTTTTGGAGTCTTCCCAAGGAATAATATGCCCTATATGTCACTGGCCACTCTTTTAGATACTACATGCCATAATGGGGTAGATCCAGAACTACGTTTGCCGTACGTTTATTCGCGGAGCGTATTTTCGTGCGCGTAAATTTGTTACACTCCCTGGCACACCCCTTGCACGGACGTATTTTGTTAAGATACGCTTTCCAAACCCTACCTTAACTTTTTCCAACGTAACCGCAGTCATACGCACACGTACGTATGGGCTGGACGAATTTACGCAGCTAAGCACGCCCATACTGTACACTTTAAACACAACCTCCCGACTACTTCACGTATTTCACACGTATTTTGATGAAACGTAAAATTGGCACGCCCACACGTAAGTATTTACGTGAGGCATACGTGAATGGCCCATACGTTCACAGTTACGCTACGTTAATGTGCGTATTTTCTATGCTGCGCATGCGCAGTGCGTACAAAACAGCGAATTTACGTCTCAGCCCTGCGTAAATTCGCTCCGAGGCGTTGTTTTGGATCAGGCCCAATGACTGTAACTTGGGACCTGGGGCACCTTTCATATGTTATGAGACGTGTTCAATTTGGTTTGTTGTTACTTTGATCATCACTGATATAAAAAGTAATTATCTTATTATTCTCATAATGCTACAATAAGAAGGTATTTGAAAAAAAATAGGTCTGTAGCATGAAATGTCTGCATCTTTTAGGCACTGCGCTTGTTTGATCAATAATAAAATGCACAGCCCTATGGAGTTTCCTGCAGTCTTACTGAAACAAATCTGTCTCTTTTCTTACCCCACAGTCAAAGCAGTTGAAAGACGAGTGGAAGTAGAGTCGTGGGCCCATTCCATACATCTTAAAAGACATCTCCACCATAAATAATCCAAGGAACAGAAATTCTGCATAGTCTGCAAAAAATCAATTAGTAAATCATAAGTCAAGTAGCCTCATCAATGTACAAAGAGCCAGGGTGCCCAGGCCTCCACTGAATATGGGGGTGGTGAGTTTATATGGAAATAACTTTACAGAGTATAACATTTTGCTTGAATTTATCCTACATATTGTTATAAAAAATATATTACATCGATTTCTGAAATGAGAAGTTTCAGTTGATTTGTTAGTACTTTTTTAAAGGACTCAATGTCATTACAAATGGCCTGGTCCAGACGTAAGTTCATTTTACGTACGAATGCATACCAAAGTTATGCAGTAATAAGGTTAATGCACTCCCCCTGGCACTAACCTCTCATATACGTAACTGACTTACAGTACATATTCAGAACCCTAACTTAACTTTTCCTTGCGTATCTTTGCTCGTACATCATGCCTTGTTACACATAAGTGCCTAAATCAGCCCCTGTACAATTTAAATGCCTCTCTCCTCCTTTATATATTCATATATTCATATATTTGGCTTGTGTAAGTATGTCACGCCCTATCGTATGGATTTGTGCGATCAGAGTTACGATGAAAAACATGCATCGTGCATGGACAGTACATTCCCACAGCCAAATTTAAACATGCTGCGTGCATAATTTGGCTGTCATTATTAGGTCTGCATCAGGCCCAATCTGATTGCTTACTATAAACTATGGGTCCCTCAAAGGGGCTAACCTGACAGTTGATAATAAACATGATTGACCGTTGCAAAGAAGGCTATAAAACAGTTCCAGCTAAGAATTGTCACTGTCAAAATGATCATTAAGAAATAACAAATAAAAGAGCGTTCACATCAAGGAAAATCTCAAACAGAACTACCGGTACTTGTAAAATGGTCAGACATTCAAAGCAGCAATCTCATATCACTGCAAAGAAATCCACAGGACCCCAGGACAAGGTGGCCTATACAAAAATAAATAGCTCAGGCTTTCCATCTCTAGAAAACTATCTTGAAGTCAATTTACAAAGCTCTGTGTCTAACCTGAAAAGCAATACTTACATAAGAAAAAAGAAAATTGACTGAACAAAAAACTGATGAAACCAAAATCGAATGTTTCCTTACCATCGCAAAAGGAATTTAAAGTCAAATGTAAAACAAGTAAAGCATTTGGAAATTGCTTCCTAACCAGTAAACATGTGGGTTGATCTATTATGCTTAATGTTGTTTAGTAGCTGATAGGATGTAAAATGTTATCTGGATACAAAAAAGAATAGCTTTACCTTAACAGCAATAGGGATCAAGGATCAACTACATTGACAGTGTATTTAGAATTTTATATACAATTAAGCAAAATTCTACAGATAAAAGAGGTACTTTAAAATATACTGTATTTATTTTGACATGTTTACCCTTCTTAGGTTGTGCTGAGAGTTTTTTGTTTGTTTGAGCTTTAAGCTATTCACAATTTAGACAATAAAGGCACTTTTCTTTACAGTATTTATTTATTGTTGCTCAATTATACTAATTAAGATATGGTAAAGCACCCACTTACATCAAGAAATTGTAGGAAAAAAGAGGTATGAACGAAGTTCAGTAAATACACACTTACATAGAATATTTGAGAGCCAGGCAGCCTGGTTATGGTGAACAATGGCCACACAGGCAGTGTTGAGGGCTACCACTGCTAGGACCATCCAATAGAAAACTTGGGATTTAATCATGTGACGTATAGATATGCGTAAGAGTCTTTCTTTGTGGCGAAAATATGAGGCACCATCCATTTTGGCACTTTTAATGCTAGCTCTTGCAAGAGGAGTCCCTGCAATTGAGAGAAATGAACTTAGCAGAATGAAACATTTGCTTCTACTTTACCACATTCATAAAATTATAATGAAATAATGATAATGTTTTAATATGTTGTTAAATTTTATTAGCACCACTCACCAACAGAGGATATATCCACACAGTGATCCTCATTCGTGTCACGGTTCATGGCTTCTGTTCTACTTCTTTTAATTGTCGCTCTCCTGAGGACTAGAGGTGAAAGAGACCGTGCACATGTCACTTTATTGTGTCTAGAACAATTGTCAAATAAGAACAATGAAAATGGGATGAATGATATTTACCTTCTAAGGCAGAAGTACCAGAGTTTTTATTTTCTTCAGCTAGCATCACTTCCTCTGGATATAAAGAGACATACAGGGGAATGTGAAAAGAGTGTGTGTGGTTATAGATACAAAGAACTATGTGATCTTTTTACTCTGTCCAATTTTATTTGTTTAAACCCATGAAGCCCTATTTCATCATTATTAAACTCTACCACCTCTGTTGGGAGGCTATTCATCATGGCGGCAGCCATTTTGTCTAAAAGGGCCACAGGTACCCTAGATACTAGTGCAGCTGTGGTGGAAATTCCATTGTTCGCATAGACTAAAAGCGGCCTGTTTCCCATTTGTTATGGTAATGAGACAGCATATAGGAATGTGAGGAGAAATCAGTGTAATGCATTCTGTGCTTATGCTTGTCATTAAATAAATAAAGGTGTGAAAATGCTATGTTTGCATTATGCTAATAACTCCTGGGGTTCCAAAGATTCCAATTATGACAGGAAAGTTTTTATTCTAACCCTAACTACCCCGTTCCCGCAACCTAACCTTAACCCTCTCCGAGCCCTAACCCTACGTTTGCCCTAGCCCAATCCTAACCGTTCCCTCTCCACAGCCTAACTCTAACCTTTCCTTCTAGCAGCCTATCTCTACCCCTGCCCATTCCAAAGCCTAATCTTAACTTTCCCCCTCTCTGCAGCCTAACCCTTACCTGATCCTGAAATAGGATCATTTGACATGGATACTGTTCTATATAGAAATATTGTCTTTATTAAACAAGTGTTGGCACTGATACAACCAACACTAAGCTGACGACTGTTTCAATGTCGAAATAGCAATTGCCACAGCAGCAACTGCTTCCTGTTTATACTGTTCTTCTGTGGGAGGTACATCACATTCCAATTAAGACTAAATACTCACAAAAAGCATAACAAACATTTCTATTATAGTGAACAACCCCTACTGGAGAAAGAAAGGTATCTGGGAAAACACAGTATATGCATTGTCCTTGGTGTGTCTGTTCATGCCTGGATCGCTCATAAGAGACTCATTATATGTGTTGGAATTTCCAAACGCAGGATGCTTTCTTTGTTACATTTGATCATGGATCAGGCCCTGTGCAACTCAATTCAAGTGTAGCTTCTACATCTGAGCTGAGCTCAGATAAAGCTTTCTCTGCCATGATACTTATTTTGCGACATGCTTTAGTAAATAATTAAACATTTATTTACCATTAAGCAGCTGCTGGCTTCCTGCAGAGATCAGCCAATGGAGCTGATATCATCCGTTCAATTCACAGGATGAGTCATACACTTTTTCTAAAGGACAATGAATGGATGACGTCAGTTCCATTTCTTTAGGGCATTGATTGAGTGACATCAGCTCTGTTGCTTGATCTCTTCAGGAAGCCAGTAACTGCTAATTGGTAAGTAAACAGAGTTTTAACAATTTCTAAAGCCCTATTCACCAGCAGGTGGGCCCGCCATGCATGCAATTTTCTACCATGTGTGGCATATTTTTGCCTGTTTTGGGAAAGGTTTAACTGAGCACAACTGTGTAGTGTGTTTATATGAGTGTAACTCACCAGCTTTATCTATCCAAGCTCGATAACCATTCAGCTCTCTCTCAATCTGCTGCTGCCTGCGCAACTTCATGAAGGCCCGTCGGTTTTCTACTCGTTCTCTCTCTTTGGCAAATTCCCTGCAATAAGGAGCGGCAAAGCTGTTATGTCTCACTGAAACAACCAGCCAGGTTTATAGGGCATTAAGCTGGAAAAAATTTCTGTAATCTAACTGTATGTTAACTTTTTAACAAACCACATGATCAGGAAATCAGTTAAATAAGACATTTCATTTCCTACTGAAAACTACTTTTTAGAGTTGACCTAATTCAACTCAGATTGTGCATTTATCCCTGTAGCACAAAATGCTTTGTGCTTATGTAGATATTAAACCCAAAAATGATGGAATCCATTCACTAAAGATACATTGTTATGTGATAACAGAAGTTTTTGTATGAAAATGGCCATTACCACATGTAAGCAAAGTTATCTCAATTTATAAATTCCCCATTGCTATGGAAAACTAGTGTTTCCATGGCGATTGCAATCATTTCAATAATGTATTGTATCATTTATAGAGTCAGAGCGGAGTTTGCCATCTGCAGATGACATTCTTAAATCAATCCCTCCTAATCCATCATCCCTCGAGTATGCCCGGGGCAACCAAACAGCACATGAGCTGTGATTGGTGCATTGTGACCTATTCTTCTACTGTAATCTCAAGTATGTATTTAATAAAATGCCTTTAAATCTAAGGTGTCTGCCCTTTTTATTTTCAATACACAGTGTATCATTTTAATTAAAAGCTCTCACACACACCCATACATAAATACAAATATATAAATATGATGTATATTTTGCCTAGTGAACCACCAATGGTGTTCCTTCTTCATTTGAATACCATTCAGTGGAAAAAAAGGAAAAAAAATAGACACTGAGTTAGGAGTAACAGTAACAAAGGAGTAACAAAAAGTAGCAATTCAGCTCCTGGACAAACCATGCCACAATGTGAGGGGTGCAAATCAATTAGCTTTTTTTGCATACAAGGAAATACAGGTTGATTTTGCTTTTTTGCACACGACTGAGCAGCTTATTTATGAACTCTTCATTTAGAGCTGAGCTATTAAACATCACTTTTCAACTTATTCCGTTTGCCCATTATTTTACATTTGTTCCTCTTGCAGATCTCAATGGTTTGACCCAGGTGCAGATTTGATTCTTTTTATTGCTGTTACTCCAAGCTCTGGATCTGGACACTGTGTATTTGACATGCGTGAACCGAACATGCACAGCTTTTGGAGACTGGAGAACAAGAACGAGGATGGTGTCCGACTTGCACCATATTGAAGGAACTCACTGTATTGATAATTAATACAGACTGAATGGCAGACTGGATGGGCCATGTGGCTCTTACCTGCCATCACTTTCTATGTTTCTAAGTTATTCTAGCCAGACATGACACAAGGAACAGCGACTCTGACTACTAAATACAGTATAAAGCTGTATCTAGACTTCTGAATTTTATGGGACTGCAAAAGATCTGTGCAGTCAAATTTTAACCACTTCCACTTGTGTGGATGGTTTTGGATAGCCAGGACCTAACTTATGTTGTCCGAAAATTGCAGCAGTGCAGACAGGTCTGATTCTAGGTCTCTGGACACCCTAAGCCCAGGGGATCAATTATGCCCTTTCACTTGCATAGTACAGTACTATGAAGTAGCCACAGCACAGTTGATCCCATGTGACAGTGAGTACCTGCTCAGCTGCTCAGCTTTCATATCCCTGCAGGGGATTAGCTGAGCAGCGACGGCTTGTGTGTTCTGCCAGGGTTTCGGTCCATAAGCACCTACCTTTATGCTGCCCCCAAGAATTGACTGAAAGAGAATGCAATCTCAACAAAGTCTCTCTGTCAGAGGCCTTTCAACAGCAGTGTAATTACTGATGTGAAACAATATCATGAGGCTTTAAACATCCTATATGCCCCCCCCACAANNNATAGCCCCCCCCCCCCAAAACCCCTAATCACTTCACCACATAAAAAAACACAGCAGTGCTCTACCCCTTGACCTGAGCCTTTACTGCTCCTGTACTCTGAATTAATGTTCAGACTGCATGTGGCAGCTTATGAAGAATCAGATCAAAGGTTTGGTAGCTCTCCAAGGGTCTCTGCTAATGCATCTTTTGGCCGAGAATATTTTAATGAAGCATCTAAGTATTTGGTTATATTGGACATTTATGACTGTGCACCTCTTTGTTTTTAGTTCATATATCTGTCTGTCTTGAGTACCCGTGGACAGACTTTCCACAATTTCCTGCCGGAGAGGTCCAGAGAGCAGCAGGTATGTTCAAAACCAGACACTTAAGAGTTAATTAAGTGGATGCTGTTAGTGTTTACAGTGACTTGGTCTATCTCAGTCTATGTAGCACAAGGCTAGACCTAATTGGTATAGTGTTCCAAGAGAGAGGCTTGTAACGAGCTGTAAGAGGAGAGGAAATACTTGTGCCACCACTATAGTAACATAGGGCCGTATTCACAGACCCATTTTTGCGCAGAGTTTCTTGCGTAATTTTAGGATCGGAGTAACTGCGCATGCGTAGTAACTTTATTTACGCTATTAACATAGCATTTTCGCACGGAAGTCCATTACGTACGTGTGAATCGCACATGGGGGCATTCGTGCGGAGGGGCGTGGCTGAAATCCGTACGGACAAAAGCTACATGAAAGTGGAGGCATTTAAATGACCTTCGAGGTCTTTGAGGGCGCTGCTAGTTATATACATACGTACATAAGTATTATACGCACATTAATGCACACGTAGAGATAAGGGTGCCCTATGAAGGTGTAAGTCACCGAAAACCCGTCCGTGTGAGGGGCGTGTCATGGGTGTTGCCTTGCAACGTACGTGCGTATAATTGCGTACCTTTAACTAACGGATCAGTGAATACGGCTCATAAACTGTAAATCCAGGGAAATTTGCTTCATAACGATCTAGCTGTATTGCAAAAAGGCAAAATTTGAAGTTTTACTCATGTGTACAATTTGTACCAAAATGAAAATAAGAGAATACACAGAAAAAAAGATAAAATTTAATTTTTAGGATTCACCCAAAAAAACATGAACAATAAATCTAAATAATTTTAATTTAAAAAAATCAAGGCTTTGACCAAAATTATAATTACAACAAAATATAAGCTTAAAACAGTTTTCAAACAAAACAAAAAAAAACTAAATATGGCTACAATGGACCTGATTCAGAATTACGTTCGCACGTAACTTAAGCATAGCAAGTTACGTGATTTTCAACTGCGCATGTGCAGTAACCATTTGCTTACGATCTTGCTAACGCAAATTGCATACTTACAATTCCGTTCTGAAATTACGTCCGTCCTTCTAACTTAAGAAGACTGGGAGGAACA
This sequence comes from Limnodynastes dumerilii, assembly GCA_011038615.1. Taxonomy (NCBI): domain Eukaryota; kingdom Metazoa; phylum Chordata; class Amphibia; order Anura; family Limnodynastidae; genus Limnodynastes; species Limnodynastes dumerilii. Next base: position 312,511 of record WWET01001310.1, on the reverse strand, counting down.
CAGAATTCTAATTATATTTCAAAACGTGGTTATTAACTTGCGCGCTGAACTTAGGAACGGGGTGTTCCTATTATTTTCTGTGCACGTTTGTGTTCCTAATTTCCGTACTGATGTTCCGTACGTTCTTACGTTGCGCACGCATTTCAAACATAATTCTGAATTAGGCCCAATGGGCTGGATCCAGACCTAGTTAAGTGTTGAACTTAGTTACTCCTGGGCTAAACCATGTTGATTGCAGGGGAGCCATATTTCATCTCTTGCAAACAGTATTAGTGTTGAGAGGTGATGTTTCCTATCCCAAGTCTAAATAACAGTGTGATAGTAAAGCTGGTCAGTGTCTGTCTGCAGTATAGAATTCAAAGATATATCCCTGCATGCAAAGAATACAATTAACTTGACTCCCCCTGAAATCATCATGGTTTAGCCCAGGAGTAACTCATTTCAAGCACTTCCTTAAGTCTGGATCCAGCCCAATAGCTGAGATACAAGCGTTTCCATGAAAAGGACCGAATCGTTTTTTTTCTTGGAAACCGCAATATTGACCTGTGATTTCCAAAGACTGAGAATTGTGTGTAAATTTTAAGGTTTACGAAAGAAAGCCTGATAGAAAAAAAGTTTACAATTTAATTTAGCTTTTGTACAAACAAAAAATGTAATCGAAAGGATAGAAACTGAGCTATAGCTAATATCATGAAATCATTGGTGGCCATCTTTAATGGCCGCCATTTTGCTATTCTATATGGATTTGCATCTGAAAATGTCATCTATGACCACAGCTAGTGGCACATTCCAAACAAAAAGTGCAGCTTTTATCATGTACCAGATGTACTATCAGCGTTATTACAGCCTTCTAGCAAATACAGCTACATCACTGTGTTATTACCTCAGAGTGAGAGAACCTGCCTTCTTTGTGATACCTGTTGCTATTATTGCTATCTGCTGGTTTATATGATATCCTGCATCATCTGTAATCGTGTCATCTGTGAAGACTGTTATGCTATTACAAAAACTATTGTTCCTGCTGTTCTAATAAACCAATAACCTGGTTAAGTGCTTTCTCACTCATTATTGTGGATAACCTCCATATCATCAACCACTACAGCTACCCTGCTGCTACACTATAATAGATATTAAATCTTGCTATCCATATAAATATCTGTTGCTTTATTCAACTGTCCATTAAACCAGTTTCAGCTTTAACGTAGCTATGGCCTCTCTCTCTAACTCTTTTAGAAAAGGCCTCAGTCTAGATATTATATTCACGTTGATGGCTGTGTGCTATGACCACTGATGCTACTTGACAATTCTGAAGAAAGAGAAATAAAAATATTTAATGTTGTTTTAGAGAAAATACTGCAATTTACATGATAAATAAATCTGCATTTACACAATGGGGTAGATCCAGAACTACGTTTGCCGTACGTTTATTCGCGGAGCGTATTTTCGTGCACGTAAGTTCGCTACACTCCCCTCGGCACACCCCTTGCACGGACGTATTTTGTCAAGATACGCTTCCCAAACCCTACCTTAACTTTTTCCAACGTAACCGCTGTCATACGCACGCGTACGTATGGGATGAACGAATTTACGCAGCTAAGCACGCCCATACTGTACACTTTAAATACCACCCCCCGCCTACTTTGTGTATTTCAGACGTATTTTGGAGTAACGTAAATTTGGCACACCCACACATATTTACGTGACACATACGTGATTGGCCCATACGTTCACAATTACGCTACGTGAATGTGCGTATTTTCTATGGTGCGCATGCGCAGTGCGTTCTAAACAGCGATTTTACGTCTCCGCCACGCGTAATTTCGCTTTGAAGCGTTGTTCTGGATCAGGCCCAATGTCTCTTAATGCATTGATAACCCATAAGCACTGAATAGAAAAACCTGGTTGTACATCCTCGATATTATAGACAAAGCACAAATGTGCAATATTGGACATTTTGCTGTATTCACAATGGACACTGCAGATATATAGGGGAGAAAAACAATGTCTAGTTAGCAGTAACCCATCAGCCCCAGTCCTCCTAGCCCCACCCAAAACTAATATTGCAGCACAAATAATAAGCTGTTTACACATTCTGGAGCTTTTACTGTTGCTATGGAAACCAAGTCCGATGCATAAAACTGAGATGTGCAAGTTCTAGATACAACTGCTAATAGCTCCGCTCAGTGTAACACCGAAGCCCATGCACATAAAATGACAATGCAGAACACAATCCTGGACTAAGCACGCAGAGACCGTGTCCAAAACACTTGCAGCATCAGCACTAAAGCATGCGCAACAAAGATAAAGTAATCAGACAGAGAAACTGAGAAATACATATAGTATTCATTTCTCACAGCTGAATGCAACTCATTGCACTGAAGCATTAAGTCTAATCGTTATTTGTTTAGCTCTTTATATACCAGATTGCTAAGAACGTTAAGGTGTGCATTGTGCCGATGCCATTTTACTGATATTAAGTACTCAGGCTAGTAAAACTTAAGGTATCCTTATAGGCAGTGCTTTTTTTGCAAGAAAAAAGGTGCCGGAACTCACATCAACTCTCGCATGACCACACGACCAATCACAAGCCGAACAGCGACACAAGCCGAGCAGTGTCATCACAACCAGCGCGGATGAAGTACTCATGCATCAGACTCTACACCAAAGCAGCCACATGCACCGTTTTAACGATTTTGCCGCCTAAACTTTTAAAACTCAGTTGAAAAAAGGTGCCGGAACTCTGTTCCAGTTCGTTCTATGACAAAAAAAAAAAGCACTGCTTATGGGAATCTTGATTCAGAGTTTAATGTGCAAGTGGAACACGCAACTCTGAAAAAGACATAGGGGGCCGTATTCAGAGATCCGTCAGCGATCAGGCCGCAAATATACGCATCTAAGTCTCAGGTCGAAGCAGGTTACACCCACCAGAAAAAACCCCCTTGCATCCTCTGGCCGGACCTAAACTTAGACTAGCATTGACTTGCCCTATTTAGCCGCACTCACTTCCGACCCTATGTGTATTAGTTGCGTATATTTAGGGCCCTAACTCTGTAAGCGTGCCCATTTTCCCTCATCCCAATGCCCCCCCGCCCATAACTATGCAAATCCTTAGGTCTGTATATTTCCGCCGCACTTAGGGTCGCATTATTCTTTGCCGGATTCACAAGTCCCCCATTTCCGACCTTAACCTCTACGTAGATGGCGTATCACTAATAACTACGCATGCGCAGTTGATGCAAAATCGATCCGATCCTAAAAATAGGCACAGAACTTTCGTTAAAACCGGATCTCTGAATATGGTCCAGGGACACAGACAAGTCACCCCTGCAGTCAGAGCTGTTTGGGCAGAGGCTGCGGCTTGTAAAGATTAATTAAAGAAATTCATTAGGACTGTACTCATCTCATGCCACTGATCAGATCATGCTGGGATATGCAGTGTCCTGCCTACAGGTGTTTAATTACCATGTGTCTCATGCACAGATGCCTCCATAGGGAAGTGTCCCTAACCATTAGCTTTGCACGCTGGGCATTCTTAATCTACAAGGCTCCACAGATGTACATGATCTACAAATATGTGCAGAACATCTCTGCTGGCGTAGTCTGCCAGTAATTATCCTAATGTCATAAATCTTTATGCACTTCTTTCCAGCCACACACACTGTAGTATTAAACGTTGCACATGGCTATTCACAATGAACAGACACAGCTTGCTCCAGTTCCACATAGGGATAAAGGGCTAACGCATGAAACAGCCTACTCTGACAACCTACACATAAGCTAGAACTGTCTAGGCTTGCAACTCAGCGCAGCGTGATGTCTAAGAATAAAACTATAACGCACCAGAGGTAATGTATTCAGGGTATTGTTATTAAGCTCGACTGCTAGCATTAATATATATTTACTTACTAACGCATGGTTTTTTTTGCCGTAAATTATAGAGGTTCATTATTTAGAAATATGGTGCTTTTATAAAACACTGAAAACTAATTTAAAATAGTCATGATTTTTTCTGGTTTACTTGCTGGGGCTTTATATTGCATAGTAGCTAGGTCACCTAAACGTGTAAAATCCACTGGGGGCTGTTCTAAGGTTTAAAATGCATCTGAAGTACGTTGGCATAAATTTCCCTTTGGTCTAATGAACCAAATGAGACTGTGGAGAACCTTCAGTTTAGACTGCCATAGTGGACTACACCAATATTCATGAGAATGCAGGTAATACATTCACTAGTGACATTGCTGAGGCACCTTATTAACTGCAGTATACATATTTATTTCACAATATTGGACCGGATTCAGACGTCCGAACGTCACCCAAATTCCAGAAGCTGCTTGCGGAATTTGGTTGGAATTTGGAATTCTGGCAGTGCGTATGGTCACACCCAATGTTGCGATACGGATCTCCAGACATATGGGACTTCTGTACACCTGGAGATATGTCCGGCAGAGTGGTCCTGTACTTAAATTGTACAGTACGGGGTGCGTTTAACTACTTTTTTTTTTTTTAAATAACTTTATTTTTCTTTCTTTTTTCTTTTACAAGACCTATTAATTAAATCATCATATTAAGCACTTGTGAACAAAAATCTAGACGTATGGGAATAAGTAATAAAAGCGTTATTTTTTTTTATGACATATGATTTTAAACTGTGGTGTTTTATGCATGAACCATCATTGTGTTGTGGTATGCATCATTTAAAATAAATATTCAGGTACAGATCATATTAATAATGGTATTAGCTTTAAACTTACCCTGACAGTACACCAAGGACTAGGTTAAGGACAAAGAAAGATCCGATGATGATGAGAGGGATGAAGTACAGCCAGTTCCAGTTGGCTCCTAAGGCATCATTGGTCTACAGACAGGAAGGGAAACTTAGTTAGTATATTAGGGTATTTCTCTTAGGAATATTTAAATACAGTAGGCAACGCAAGACAGAATGGTAATTGTGAGTGAAGCTGTGCATGCAATACGGATAAGGACTCTGAAAGAGAAATATTTATTGTTAGAGATACAATGGTGGTTACTTCACTGAAAGGGTTATAGATATGTGGAATATTCTCCCATCTGAGGTGGTTGAGGCCAATACAGTAGAACAGTGTAAACATGCTTGGGATAAATATATGGGTATCCTAAATTGTAAACCAAATGGAGAGTAAATAGGGTCTAGGGTCAGTATAGTATTCAATAAACAAATGGGCAGACTAGATGGGCCATGTGGCTCTTATCTGCCGTCACTTTCTATGTTTCTATGTTATGTAACTATGGACCAGATGCTGATTTACTAAGTCGCTCCAAGCGCAGGGGGTGTATCCTTAGTCCCATGCACACGAGGGGAGACCACATGATTGCACACACAGGACATACGCTCCCTTGAAAACAGTATACTGTATATCAGCTGCACTTATAGCAGGGTTGCTGACTATCCGGGAGACTAATGAAATTTGGGCAGTCTCCTGGTATCCCGGGAGAGCCGACAAATCTCCCGCAGAGGGCTTGAGGCCCGTGGTTTAATGCAATACACGACCTCAAGTCCTGGCTCCCTGCCTGGAAACTCTAAGGGCCATATCCAGAGCTACGCTGGGCCGTTGTCTGTAAGTATGGCCAGCGTAGCTCTGGTGCACTCCCCCTGACACTCCCCCTGAGTGTAGTTACAGTTACATAACCAAGTGTAATTATGCTCAGACAGGAGCGTAATCAGTGAAATCCTACCCTCCCTTCCTAATTTCCCTCCCCCCACCTACCTTCCGTAACAACAACGTATATATGGCGCAGCACAACCCTTCATCCGTAACTACGAATATGCCGTTCTAACGCATACGGCTGCGTATATTCCATAGCTCTGGATCTGGCCCTAGTATACCAGTGTAACTAGGGGCAGGGAGGGACTTAATGACACAATTTGCATCATCAAGCCCTGCCCACCATCCCTAGTAAACCTAAAAAGGGGGTTAATATGTAGACAGGGGCGGGGCTTAATGGTGTAATTTGCATAATTTAGCCCGCCCCCTGCAGCTATCTGTGGCTTCCCTCCGTTATCTCCTAGGGGGGGGGGGAAGCTATTAAAAGTCATCAACCCTGACTTATAGTAAAGGTGGAAACAAATACACCGACTGCAACTCATATAAAACGCTTATAATGCTTTTATGTCCTAATATAACTATTGAAATGACCATTAAAAACCCACAAACACAAAACATCCCATCCACCTGACGGTAATCATCTCTATGGCTGCACATGACCGACATAAGCAAATATCCAGCTGTAGAAAATGGCCAATTGTGACCCACAGGTATAATTGTATGTGTGCTCCCAGTGTCATATTGAGTTTATTGCAGTTGTTACTTCTGTATTAAAGTATCTTATAGCAGCCTTAATACAAAAGTAACAACTGCAATAAAACTCAATACGACACTGGGAGTACACATACAGTTATACCTGTGGGTCACAATTGGCCATTTTCTACAGCTGGATATTTGCTTATGTCCTAGAGCTATCAGTCAAGTGCAGCCATAGAGATTATTACCAGGTGAATGGGATGTTTTGTGTTTGTGGGTATTTAATGGTCATTTTAATTGTTATATTAAGACATTAAAGCTTTATAAGCGTTGTATATGAGGTACAGCCCGTGTATTTGTTTCCACCTTTACTATAAGTGCAGCTTATTTATATGACCCAATTCAATTTGTTGCGAAGACGAGAAAAAGCTTGCGGTCCAAAATAATAATATGCTCCCAGGACCTTACCTTAAGATTTTCGCACTGGCCCCACAGAACATGGCGCCAATGGGCCGATCGTACGCCGGTCGGGAGCGTAAAACCGGGGGGAAAAAATGCACTGCGCATGTGCAGTATGACAACTTCCGGTCGTCCAAAGGACATGAGCGTACATTGAGCGTATTTTGTGCGTATTTTTCGCCCAAGGGGCGTGCGTTTTGTACGACGATAGTCCAGACGCTCGAGTTACTACACAGAGGCGGGGATGGCCATTTAAATTGTACAGTATGGGCGTGCTAAGCCCCATACGACCAGCGTATCGGTCCAAACATTCGTACGGACGATGGAAAAAGTTAGGGGAGGGGTCAGCCGCCGTAAGTCGGTACAATCAATGGGAGTGTCATGGGCATGAAAGTTTATACGCCCGGGCGAACATACGCTACGCTCGCGGGCGTAGGTCTGGATCAGGCCCATT